>VXBX01005595.1:1752849-1897164 GCA_013400415.1 Scytalopus superciliaris
AAAAAAAAAAACAACAAAACCAGAATTGTTTTACTTAGCCTGTTTGCTCTGTATAGATAGCTGTGTTTGTCATTCTATGATATAGCTGTATACACACAAGAACTCTGCACTTTGAATAATGCTGTTATTTTCTACATTGTTTGTGTGAATACATACATATATACACAAACGTATGCTTGTATGCCAATATTTCCTCTATAGGTATATACAGGGTCTGTATAGGTGCATGAAATGTAACGGAATGGTGGCTCAGCTCTGCGCTGGGGAATGCTGTCAGTGTCAGGAGAAAACAACCAGAAAGGATGGAAAAAATGGGCTGTGGAGCTGGCCTGGCTAAGAGCAGGAAATGATAATAGGAAAGAGGTCATTACATGATGTTAATAGACTTGCAAATGGAAAAGCAGTCCTGAGTTGTGCCAGTATCTGGGTTTACTGGTAGTGTGATTATACTTTTAGAGGAAAGGCATTCACAACTTTCTTTTTTTCTTCCCTGTCATTGTGCACTGCATTTTTAATTTCTTTCCTGTAATTTTGTGGCATATATATTGGTGTTGTATGATTATGTACATTACTTGGTAGGTAAGATAACTACTGCTTGAACTATATTACAAAGTTTAGGAGCAATTAAGTTAGGTTTATTGAGCTGAAGTTCTGTCTTTGTTAGCTGTATGTAAAGCTATTTATTGCACACTTGTAGCATGTGTGCAGATCTAAAACTCTGTTACTGGATCTGGTATCCAGAGGTAGACATAACCACAACACGAAAGCTTGAATTCAGCAGTGTTAACTAATGTTCAAATTTCCACTGTAATTTGGGTTAGTTTTGTTCTCTGTGTTATCTCTTTTGAATTAATAATGCATCTTACAGACTATATCTTACTTCTTTATAACTGCTTATGAAAATATTTAGACCATGTGTTTTTGTAGTAAAGGAGAACACTGGAATGACCTGTCTATAGTGAGGCTTCTCTGGGAAGGTAGAACCCAAGCTAAGTTTTCCTGAACATCCTGCCAAATTGCCTGCCAGCTGAGATGCCTCTGCATCAGGTGCTATTTGGATGTGTGCCAGGAATCAGCAGTGGAGCCAGTAACTGATGCTGCAAAAATGAATTAGCTCCTAGGGTAAAGGGAAAGGGAGGTAGCAGCAAACAGGATGTGATGCTGTGAGAAGAGGTGGCAGGAGCTGAAGGTCAGCAAAATACAGACCATCCCCAAGCTTCTCAAGTGAGGCATGGTTACTTAAAGCAGGGGAACCAGTGGGTTGATGGGTATGATCGAGTTACTGCTTTAGAATACTGAAATAGTTTATATTTGTAGAAATCATTCCTTACTGAAATAAACTGGGTAGCTTTGGAAATATTATCCTTGGAATTGGAGGTGTCAGTTTTAGAGACCAGTGGCAGTGCAGAAGTAAAAATCCTATAAGGAGACAGTGAAACAGAACAGATGAATTATCAGCTGCTTTTACAGCCATCTGTGCAACTCTGTAAAAAGCCACATCTCAGTTTTCCATATGTACTTACTGTAGAATTAGGTTTTGATTATGGTTTGCTGCTGTGTTGTTTCTATGCTTATGTAATATATAATGTTATTTCTGATCTTTCTTTGAGGTATTTTACAACAGAGATCTTGTCTTTGATTTGATGAATTTGTTTCCTTTGTTTACAGAGGACAGTGAAAAGTATTGTTTGAAATTTTTATTCAATTTAATTGAGTCTGGTTTTGTAGGAAGTGATAATTTTTTTTTTAGTCCGTTTGCAAAGCCCATATGTCTTGTCTAGTTTAACTGTTTATGTTCTACTTGAAAAAAAAAAAAAAGCCAAGCCTCCTTTTGGTAATGTTAATCTTGATTGCAGATCATACTTTTCTGTCTTCCTCTGTTTCAAAGTTATGCAGATCCTACCTTTGTTTCAAAGGTACAAAGCCTTTGAAGAGATTTGCTACTTAATATTCATAGCTGTATATCTTCCCCTCCTCCTCCCTCACCATCCCCCGGTGAACATAAAGTGTTAAATACACCTGTAGCCTGAGACTGATGGAATAGATTGGAAACAATTTTGGGTTTCACTGCCATTGACTTCACATAGAATCAGAACATTGTTGCTCTTTTTTCAGACCTTGCCAAATACCTTTGAACATAGTAACTACTACTTGTCCTATAAATAATGATACTTCATTTCCAAAAGCTGTGCTGTTCCCACCATGCCATTTAGTAAAGTATTTCTGTTTATAAAAAAAAAACAAAACAAAAAAAAATGGAGAAAAAAAAAGAAAATGCTTACTAGATTTAAAATCATCAGGAAAATGCTGAAGCAAATAAATTTGTTTCAAATATAAACTCTCTTTACAATATTTAATGATTTATAGAAGTGGCATAATTTTTTTATATCTACAGGTAGAATGTTCCATTCCTGAATGAGGTTAAATTAAACTCTCTATGAACCAAACTTTATGGTGGGTGTGGAGGAATAAAACCTAGAATTTCAGCTCCACTTTTGGCAGATCATTGCTTTCCATGGATTGGCAGTTGTTTTCTCTATTTGGGCCTGAGCAGGATGTGGTGAAAGTGTGGCTTTTTCCAAACCATGCAAATAGGTATCTCTTCTGGGTTTGTTTTGTTTTTCTTTCAAAGTTCTTTGCTTTCTGCTTTTGTTTGTTCTGATAGCAACTTAATATTTCCAAAAAACCACAGATCTTTTTCTTTAGATTTGTCAGTCTGAAGACTGTCTTGAGAAGAGGTTATGTATCTGGGTTCCTTTTTGAAAGGATAACTAATTTAATGCTACTGGAAAGGGAGTGGGTACTGGGAATAACCACATTGGGAGAGGGAATTAAAACAATAGCTGATACATCTTCTATTATCGAAAGGATGGACAAATAGATGCTGATGAGCTACAGAGATGTCTCACCCAGTCAGGGATTGCAGGAGCATATAAACGTAAGTTAATGATTTAAATAAACAAGCAAATCTAAATCATAATAATTCTTCTGCCATTTAATAGAACACGCTTGTAGTTGTACCTTCTGCAAAATTGGGATTTTTTCTTTGCATGGTAAATGTCCATATGGACTGCTGGGCAACATAAATTCTCTGCATTTAGTTCTGTGCATGTAGCACTCCCCTTCTCGGCCTCTTTAGTTCCCCATTGCTGGGCTGTGGAGTGGGAGAAGTGTTTTGTTTTGTAATGGACAGACAGTTCTTAAAAGGGTGTTTTGCTTTGGTTTAAATGGAGCTTTGATACTGACCAAAATCCGCAACAGGACTCCTCTGTCAGGATACCTCCTGTTCAGTTTAGAAAGTTGAGCTTCTCTGAGTGAAACTGATTTGCTTTGACTGACCACTTTGACTGAAACACAAAACTGTTATGCCTTGAGATAAGAGCAAAATATAACTTGAATTGCCTCCAGATTATCTACTATCAGTTTTTCTAATAAGCAATGGCTTTTACTTGGATCAAAATACAGTATGGCTGTATACAGGGGAACCAATTATAAGTACTTTATACATTATAATATATTATCAGGATATAATTTAAATTTATAATAAATGTAAAATTTTACATTTAGACAAAACTGAAAATTATGCTTCTAACATAATTTATTTTTTCCTCTTTAATTTTAACAGCTTTCAACTTAGAGACTTGCAGACTTATGATCTCAATGCTGGATGTATCCTTTACTATGGAATGTAAATGTTTTTGCATTACACAAGCAAAGATGCGAGGGTGCCAGAAGTTTGGGAAATGCTTTGTAGTTCTCATTCAACCTTTACTTGCTAAGTATTGTGATCATTACGATTGGGGAGCTACTTTAATTCTTACTGATTTTAAAGGATGAAGAAATAATAAAAAAAGGCATTCAGTGACTGATCTTAAAATAAGTGGTATCCCTCTAAGCCTGGGGAAATACTTCTCCACTGAATGTATGAACAGTCAGGTCTGGTGGTCTAGAATAGAGGTTTGTGCAAATCACTTACTATGCTTTTTCAATAGGACAGCTTTCCAGTCCTTTTAAATTAATTTTAAACATTTTTACTACAGAGCCTGAATAAGCAATCTATGTTCCCCTAAATCCTGTTCCTTGATTGAATCAGGTTTGAGTATGTAATGGAATGGTATATGGCATTCAGCAGTAGGACCTATGGAAGACTTAGGTATACTGTGTAAGGTTGGAATCTTTGAAGTTTTAGCCAAAACTTAAATTATCATGTTTGAATGTTTTTCTGCTTAAAAAGAAAAAAAGCAGAAATGAAACTGCAAGGGCTCCTACCTTAACTTGAAAAAACTGTGTAGACTACAAGAGAACTGATACTATAACTTAATTTTTTCTTTGGCATCTATTTTTGTTTCATATATGTATTTTATTGGTTACAATTATATAGCAGCAGGTAAAAGAGAAGTATGTGAACTAAGTTAAATTCAGAAAGAGCAAATAGCTTTAGCAGATTTCAGTGGGAAGAAGTGGGGAGAGCAGGTTCTCTGACCTTTGGTTTTCAGCAGTAGTATTATCTCCATCTGTGCTGGGGAATGCTTTAGTTAGTTTTCTACCAGAAGAAATTAATAATAGTGAAATAATATTGACTTTCAAGTAAGAGTTTTTAACTACAGAGAGATAGCACTTTTTCTGTTTGTTTGTGAAGAAATGTTTTTCTTAGCTTTGAAATCAGAGAGATATGTCTGGCACACTGGGATTTAATGAGTTTAAAGAACTCTGGGCTGTGATCAGTGGCTGGAAGCAACACTTTGTAACTTTTGACAGCGATGGAAGTGGTACGGTGGATCGTCAAGAACTGGAGAAAGCCTTGATGAATATGGGTAACTTGTGAAATGTTCTTTCTTCTGATGCTACTAATACCATTTCCCAGTACAGTTATCATACTAATATGAGATTTACAATGAAAAATGCCTTGGACTCTGTGGCTTCAAATAAGACTTTTTATTTTCAAATAGGATTTAGACTGAGCCCACAGGCTGTGACTGTAATCACAAAGCGATACAGCACTCATGGAAAGATTGCATTTGATGATTATATTGCCTGCTGTGTGAAACTCCGAGCTCTCACAGGTATGCCAGATTATAGTCTTGTTACTGTCATCCCAATAATGTATTTTTTTATTTAATAGAATCTGATTGCTGACTTACCTCAAGTTCAGCTTTTGCATGCTGCAAAATAGGTTTCTTTCAATAGTCTACAGACAGAACTGGAACAACTATAGATAAGGACTTTTTACATTCCAATGGAAAAAATGTACTTAAAACTAATGCAGGGTTTACTCCAGAGACTAGAAAAGTTATGTTCTCAAAATTGGGAAACTGTGTTTATTAACAGAGCATAAAGGGTTGTATATGATAAATACAAAAATTTACAATGCGAAGTTAAGTCTTGGAATGAATTGCAGTGTTCTTCATCAGTTCTCCTTCATGTGACTTGGGGAATTTTAGGAAACTACTATACATTTTTTAAAAATCGATTAACTGCAATTCTTCTGTTTTCTGATTTCTGTTTCCTTAATGAATTTTTGCAGAATGCTTTAGAAGAAGGGATACAACTCAGCAGGGCTTTGTGAACTTCCAGTATGATGATGTAAGTGAATTTTAAGGAATCCATTAAAATTCCAGGGTAAAACAAGGGAAAAACTTAAAACTGAAAACAATCAGTAATGATTTGAGTTTGTGCTCCCTTCCCTACACTTTCAGTGTTATCTGAGAGCTCAAAGGTTCTGGGGTTGTTGAGTATTATGTCAAAAAGTTCTTGCGTATTTTATAGAGTTCTATAAAACATTGTTGTGCGCTTTTGTCTGGACTTCTTACCAGCTTGGTTCAAGATCCAAGAAGCTACATTGCTTGATAGCATCACTTTCTATGACTTCTTTGTTGTTTTTTGTTTTAAGGCCTGGTAGGTACTTTTCCTAGGAAAGGTTGGCAGAGATCTGGTGGAGACAGACACAAATCACAGTCAGGCCTAGTGGTTCTTGGCTTCCTGGCCACATCTGTGCAGGAAAAGGAGAAAACAAGATTCCGGTCTTCCTGGGTTTAGGCGAGGGGGGGGTTTGTTTTTTGGGTTTTATTTTTGTTGTTATCATTAAGGAGATGCTTTGTTTTAATTAACTATTTGCTGATTCTCATACTCAGTTTTAAAGTTCTGTTGTTCATGGATGGAATTTATTGACAGAAAAGTGTAGTGACAATGAGTATTGTAGGAGAAAAAGTGAAAACTTGTTCTCTGCCATACATCTAATAAGTGGTTATTCTCTTTTCAGTTCATACAGTGTGTTATGAGCATCTAAATCAAAAGGAAGCAAGCCGTGAATGATCATGATTTAACATTCCAGTTTGTGTTTTGCTTTGCCAACTCTTCCAATGATGGTGTATCTCAATATTGGAAATTGCATATTTTATGAAGTATCGCTTTACACACATTTTTTTAGTCTTGGTAATGAACATGAACTACTCATGTACTGTTGTCTATAATATCCAACCTGTGATTATTAAAGATGCTTTTATTTTTATAAACTTGCAATTCACTATGTATGACTCAGATCGTGCAAATGGTAAGACTTTCTGTAATGTGTTTACTTTTTTCCTGTGATTCACTAAAACCAGTTTCTCGAGTGCAACTTACCTTTTTCTGTCTTAAACAGTAATGTGTATAACTTAAGATGATACATACTCTTTTGTCTTTGATGGCATAAGACCAATGTACAAACTGAGTGAGCTTTTGGAATGGTCATTTTACACCGGTCTGTTAGAACATCTATTACTAACATCTGTTAGTAAGTTTTGGTTGCTTATTTTGTCAGCAGTTTTCAAGATGAAGTCTGTAACACCGTGCCCTGAGCATAAGACTGCCTGTTAGAACTGCTTATAAGCAGGGATGTGACAAAACATAGCCAAGAACTCATCTAGCTGTGTGCTCTGATATAGGGGGCTTTTGTTTCTATAAGATTCTTGCTCTGTGTCACTATATAAAATACTTTTAAATATACAAAAGCTGTGCCATGTCAGTTTGTACATCAACTTTCCCTTTTAAGAATTAACTTCTAAGCTGACAGACTTCAGTTACCTGTAAATGAATGTTTCTGTCTCCTCCACTTTAAACCCTAACAACTAGGTTTGCCTCAATATGCCATCTAATGTACAAGGGCCTAAACCCACTTCAAAAACATCATTGCCATATGAGTCTTTCAGATTATAGCCATTGTTACCAATGCTGTAGAATGTTCATGAAAGCAGATACGGAAAAACATACAACAGAAATAATCTTCAGAGCAGAAATCTTGTTTGAAGATACTTTTTTATATACCCTACCTTGCTATGAATACTGTAAATTTCAGGTCTCTAGTTTCTGGGCTATAAATTCAAAGCAGGCTGGTCTCAGCTAAAGAAGCAACTCTTACTTACCATTTAAATTTAGAATCCTTTGGATATCACTTCTAGTTTCATTTCAGGAGCTAGTTCTTTTTCTGCCCTCAAAAATTAATTCTAAAGGCATAGACAGCATTTTGCTTTTACATTCTGATAATTGCACATTGTTCTGTTGTACATAAAGTTGGGAAACAGAAGGAATGCTACAGAAAGCATTTCTAATGTAATGACAAAAATCCATAAAGGTTTGTCTGAATCAAGTTTTGCTGCAGTCCAAAATTCTGACAGCTGATGAAGTTAGTAAGAGTATAAACCAAAGGCTGTTCTTCCTTTAGGGACTTGATTAGACCATTTTGCATATTCATCTTTACACTGATGAGATACCTTTGCCAAAATGCTCATTACCCACACAACTTTTCTCTACCTCTGTCTGTTTAATTGTGTTTCTGGTGTTGTAGTGGCTTTGCTGGAATAGAATGAATTTTCTTTATGGCAGCCTATAAGCTGTTGTGTTTTAGATTTGTGACTACTCAGCATCAGTAGCACCGCAGTGTTTGAGCTGTTGCTGGGCAGGGCTTGCACAGCTTCAGGGTCTTCTCGGTTTCTCACTCTGCAACCACAGTGAGTAGGCTGAGAGTGGGAAGAGGCGGGGAAGGAATGCAGTGGGGAGAGCTGACCCAAATGTCCCAAAGCGCTCAAGACCAAGGGCCCAAGACTAAGTCTTTCTCAGTTTATTTTGGCACCAGCTAGCTACTGGGCAGTGAAATGCTGCAAGAAAACAGTGTGAATCAATAGGGTTTTCTTCAGTGATCTTCCTGTAAACACAAAACAGAGAAAACTGGAAAACAAGCTGTTCCAAAACCAGGAGAAAATTCGAGCTTACTCAGGAAAAAAATTGCCTTTTGTTCTCTATAAACATTTAAAAAATCCATCATATTCACAAGGACTGATGGGATAAATCATCTTTCATGTTTAGACACAAACTAAGCTAATACATACAGATGTTAAGAAGTTACTATGCTATCATCTAGCTAAAACAAAAGCCACCTGAAACCTTTGTGAAAATTGCTTCCTCATTAAGAGTAGATTCAGTGGACAACTTGAATGTGCAGGTTACCTGCTTCAGAGAAACAATTACTTCAAACTCAGAATTATGGGTTTCTCTTTCCCACAAGGGAGGGATGCTTAGATGATACCAAGTGAGGTGATTGCTCTTGACCTTTGTGCAAACCATTGGGCATAGTTTTGAATAGATATTTTTTCTAGGTTGCCTTCAAACATGCAATCCAAGGAATAGTAATTTTAGATTTGCTTTAAGAACAGTAAGCCCCTAAGATAAAGATTTGAGAAACTCACAGGATCATTTTCAACTATGGAATTTGGAAAATAACATCTGTATTCTACTATTAGCTTTTTCTCTTCCCATGCATGCATCATCTTTTTTTCAGAGACCTATAAATCAGAAAGTGCTAAATACAAGGACTTAGAAGAACAAAATACAACAGTCTTTGTCATTGAAAATCACTTTACTGCTGTTACAATATGTTAGTAACATTGAAAACCACAGGCATTTGTATTAAATACTCTCATGGAAGTGGATACTGTGATGCTGTTATTATTAAAAGTGAGCAGGAATTTAGAACCCCAAATTACAATGATTTGATTTTTTTAAAAGCAACATTTTGTTTAGCTACATGAAAGCCAGATTCATTCAAGAGCCCAATGCCTGTAAAGTTTATGACAAAAATATCACACTCAAAGCTAGAAAGTTGTAAGTTGCAGTGCTTCATTTTGGTGTTTGTCAAAATCTTATATTTCTGTTACATCAGATACGATTTTTAAAGGATTATCACTAGCAAAGACAACAATATAGCGCAGATTGTTGTTTTTGCCAATACTAGCCCAGCCACAGTGGTGGAACGCAATTCTCTCTTGCCTCTCTCGATAAGGGCTAGTATGAGTGAAAAAATAGATAGCTTTGTTTTTTACAGCAATGCCCAGGTTAAGCATTAGCACAAAATGAAGCTGGCAGAGCCAGTTGGTATATACCACCCCAAAAGCTATTCTGAAAGAACTGATCATACCGTAAATATTATTTTCTCCAGCAGATTAAAAATTTTGTAGCGCTTTGCTATTCTGAAAAAAATATTTTGCATTTATGCAATGATAAAAATAAGTACTGTATTCTATATAAAACATTACCTATTGTAATATATTTTTACCCTTAAGAAAAGAAAAATCAGGTTATATATTCACAGTTTGAATATGTTCTGAACTGTTTTTCCAAGCATAAAATACGCAGAGTCTACACAGGCAGTGAGCAGGAGTTCTTGTACCAGTAATCAAAATAAATCAGCATTTGCTGTTATACAGAGCCTTACAATATTGCATGATTATCTGCTCGCACTACTATACTTAGGTCAGTCAGGCCTATATACAGAATTTCTAACACGGTTGTAAAAATAGACTCTCCATGCTAAAGTTAGAATACACTAGGTCTTAAGGCCTCATGTTGATTTTTTTTTAACAAAAACTTTATATTTTTTTATTCAGAGGAATACAGAAACAGGAAAAAAAAAGTTTGCTGCTTTGACATTTTATGCTTTAGCAATTAAAGATAGTGTTAAGACACCTGTACTTCTCCCTTAGAGAACATTTCTTTTTAACTGCTTTGTGGTTATTTTCCAAAATTTTTTTCATCTCATTCTGAGTTTTATTGCAATTGTGGCTTGTTTTTAAGTAGCACAACGTTTTAAACAGTTTAAAGCTGGCTTAGCTGAAGGGATTTTGAACCTGGTGTAGATTGGATTTTAGAGAACTAAAACTGCCAGACCTGGCTAGATGAGACAATTTTAAAGCCAGGTACCATATCTCAAGGGTGAGCAAATGACCACATTTCTCTGTTCTAAACTTATTTTTACTAAGAGTTTTGGTTACTTAGCTGAGATAACATATTAATGTTGACTGTTGACTGCTTCTCTAAACAGTTGCAGAAAACTGTTATGGAATGGCAAGATACCACATCCCAGATGCACAAGCTGCTGTTTTCACAGGTTTAGTTTACATCAGCATCCACACTTGAGGCACCAGAAAGCGTTTTCATAAGCTGAGTAGATGATAGAAACTATTAACTCCTTTCCTGTTCTGGTGAAATCACACTAAAGAGAGTCCTGTCTGTACTGCAGCTATGAGTTTCACTGTTTCCTTCCTTCCTGCTCTATTAGGACAATAGTTATATACACACAGGAACCTTACTCCACCATGCAGTCATGGAATGACATATGCCTGCAGTTTATTTAAATTTGTCTTCAGGAAACGTGATCAAAGTCAAATCCTGTATTGCTGATAAATGTTATATATATATATATATGGTTTGAAAGCCATGCAAATAGTGGGTCATTAGCTCAGCAGTTATGCATAATCCATTCTGGGGGAAAAAAAAAAAAGCTCAAGTTCTTTTAAAATGAGGCAAATAACCTCACATTGTGGATGATAACAGTGGTCCAGACAGTCCACTGTTATCCAGTGACACTGATAGTCAAATAATTCAGAGAAAGAAATGAATGATCCTCAGATTTGGAGCAAGAAAAACAGGAAACAGCTCAGCTTTGAGGTTCACAAACTTGGTGATTAACACAGCTTAGTCTTCAGCAATGTTAGAATGTGAGAAAGACACAGGATGGCCGAGCCACAAAGTGGTTTTACCAGTTGTCATCATGGTTTAACCCCAGCCAGTAAAAGGCCCCACACAGCCTCACTCACTCCCCACCCCCAGTGGGATGGTGAAGAGAATTGGAAGGGTAAAAGTGAGAAAACTTGTAGGTTGATGTAAGAAAAGTTAATAATTGAACTTAAATAATAACAGCAGTAATAATTTAAAAATAATGAAAAGGGAGTTAACTGAGAAATAAAACCCAAGAAAGACAAATGATGCAAATAAAAAGAATTGCTCACCACCAGCAAACCAATTCCCAGCCAGTCCCTGAGCTCTGATTCCCCACTGCCAATCTTCCCCCTAGTTTATTGCTGAGCATGGTGCCATAAGGTATAGGATATTCCTTGGGTCAGTTGAGGTCACTGCCCCAGCTGTGTTCCCTTCCAACTCCTTGTGCATCCCCAGCCCACTCACTGGCAGAGCAGTGTGAGGACCAAAAAGGGCTTTGGCTCTGTGCAAGCACTTCTCAGCAATAACTAAAAACTTCCCTGTGTTACCAACAGCTTTCAGCACAAATCCAAACCACAGCCCCATACCAGCTACTGTAAAGGAAAATAACTCTACCCCAGGCAAAACCAGCACACCAGTGCAAATTGGCCATGAGAGATGAGGCACCATTACCTACACTATAGCAAGAGCAAAAGATCATAGAATCATAAAATGGTTTGGATTGAAAGGGACCTTAAAGATCATCTAGTTCCAACTCCCCCTGCCAAAAGCAGGGACACCTTCCACTAGACCAGGTTGCTCACAGCCCCATCTAACCTAGCATTGAACACTTCAAGGGATGGGACATCCACAACTTCCGTGGGCAACCTGTTCCAGTGTCCCATCACCCTCACAGTAAAGAATTTCTTCCTAGTAAGGTGACTAACTTAGCAGTTTTGTGATTTTAGCCAACTCACAAAGAGGCTGTTAGTGCATAAATCATTCATGAAAATGCTTTTCAGTAGGAGTGGAAAGGGGCTGGAAGAGAACAGGAGATTGTTTTACACTGGAGTGTCGTAACTTTGGTTACAACAGCTAGATATGGGATTTGATGACAGCAAGTCTTGAGGGCTTAAGTCTAATCCTTCTTTCACATTACATCCTATCCTATTAATTAACCAATTTGTTAATGAAATTACTGCAAATCTGGACAGATTTTCTGGTATATGCATGTCTATAATAGTGTATGTACCCATACTTAGCTCTGGTTTTGAAAACAGTTGTCATGTAACTTGACAAAAGCAATCAGTCCAAACAAGCAATAGAGAGTCAAGAGGATTTCAGTACACTGGCTATTGACACAAATTCTTTCTGATTTTAATTCAAGCTATAGCTCAAAGGTCCACTTGTTCATTAGTACAATCCAAATTATTTCATGAGCACATCATCTTTGCAGGTTCCACATCTCATAAATCAGGAACTCTAATCATTCAGAAGAAGCCATCTTCAAAGTCAAGTCACACTTCATATCAGATAACTGGCAAGTAGTGACTTAAGTTCACAACTTAAGCAAAGATAGGCTGTACAAAACTAACAAACTCCTTGAAACTACTTACTTAGATATAACAAAACTATATGTAAATTATCAATCACAACCATTTCTGGTATATCGCCTAAGATTAGAGAAGTTCTTAAGTCAACAAATCCAGAATTAGAAGGAAAATTTTTACTCCTTAAACTGTGGCATCATTGTGCAGCATTATTATTTGGATATGATCTCCATTTTCCAGTCTCCATTAATTAGCCATATTAATTTTATTGTAAATGACATAAAATTCTTCTCCCACGCTGGAATACATAAAGCCAACTATAGCTCATCCTGCAGGTCCTATGTTTATATGAACAATTACTTGTGTCTGAGAAGAACTGGTAGCATCCCCACTTCAACAAGCCACTGACAGTGTAGCTGGCAATAACTAGTTCATTTATTAAAATAAAAACAAAACCAAAATAAAAGTATGAGTCTCAATGAGTCAAAATGACTGAGCTACCTTAGTGGCAAGTACTCCGCTTTAGTCTGGATGAGGTATTATGCAGCAGTTTATATTGCTATTGCCAGTGTAACAAACTACAGTGGATAAAAATATTTGCAATCTTCAAGGTTATTAATCTGGCAGCTTTCCAACACACTACATTTTAGAAGTAGGAAATGACGGATTGTAAGCAAACAACTTCTCTCTCCAACCTCCACTGGCCTGGGAGATTCACACAGCCCTGCCAGAGTTCAAATTTTGTGCAACAACATCTCCCAAGTTACCATGCTGATGCAAAATTTCCTCAGGAGAATTTTGCCAAAACCAAAGTCCTGTGATATTCTCACTCTAGACCAAAGTGAAAGTCGGTATTTATTTAACTTAAACGTAATGCTCATAACTAGACTTTGAGTCACTGCATATCTCCAAATGTGAAGGTGACTGTTAAAGGTACACTACATACATAACTGTATCATCATATGCTACAAATGAATTATACCACAACAAAAGAGAAGCTGGAAGTACATACTACATTGAAAATACAGTCAGGAGAGCCATTGTTTGCAAAACAAGAAGCTATGAACATTGCACAAAGAGCCAGTATGTTATATCCAGTTCTATCTGCCAAATCTTGCTGCTCCTTGGTAAGGCAAAATGGACAGGGAAGAATAAACAGTGGTAACATAAGATATGCACAGAAATCTAACAGGATTATTCAAAATTACATGCCAGTTTGTATCCAAACAAAGACTATAAAAGGCACATGATGAGCAGTCCAGTTACTAAAGACAAGATACAAGTATGGGAGGAAAAACCAGCTTCCAGGTAACAGTAACACACCAGCTATCGGGGTGGCATAATGTCCTAATGTGGGTGAACTTCTTGAGGGTCCTGCTCAAAGGTCAGTGAAATCAATAAAAGACATACTGATTTCAACTTATTATGCCTCAGACCATAATTTTATGAGCTACTTGCTACCAACTATCTTTAATCCAGTTATCTACACTCAAATCTTTGTAAAAAATATTCTTCAGTGCTGATGGATATTTACCTTTCATAAAAGCGCAGAACCCTTTCCTAAAGCAATTACAGGTGACTGGCTCCTTCCGGATGGTCTGCCTGTATGCACTTGCACTCACTTGTATTTGTCTTTTTCCAAAATACTTACCAGAACCTGTTGGCTGTGAAGGAAAATAATTTGAACACCAAGGCCAATATTCTGTCATAATCCAACATACAGCCTAATCATAAAATATAGTGCTTCTAAAAATCTTACATACTTTACAGTTGCTGACATCTTTAAACGTTTCTTAATTAAATCTTACATATATCTAACTTTATAGACGTAAAAGTTAAAAAAATATATTAAAAGGCTGCAAGTGTTGGGTTCACTTATTAAAGGAAATACATGAAAGAGGTAGAAGATTCAGAAACACCATGGATGTTCCCATTACAATAACATCTAATTGATCATACGGCTGTTGGGCAAGGTATTCAACTGCACCACAAAGTCAGGTGTTTTATTCTGCAGTGGTACTACCTGACGCTAAGAATTAGTCAATTTTGGAAAGCCAGGGAATTATTTCATATGGTCCAGTTCCTTACTGACTGAAAATTCCCAATCAGAAGACATTTGTTTTACAACAAACTTTAGAAGTCTTGGGTGTTAGAAAAATAACCATCCACTTACACACAAGATTAACATCTCCATGGGTAAAGGGTTTGTTCCCCCCACCCTCTTCTTTTTAGGCTAAACTCACTTGTACTCAAGTCTAATGCCCCAAAAAATTGTCAAGGGGGCTTCAGGAGCAGCAAGCATAGCATTCAAGCACATAGTAAAGGTGATTTCAGTAACAAAAAAAAAATTAAAAGACAGCAATGAAACTGGCCACTTGCCCAGCACTGTTATTACCTAGTGCAGTGAAATCCTTAGGCTTCTCATATGCTATGCCTTGCCATCTAAAACAGTGTCTGAAATGCTCTATTAAAAATATACAGCAACTCTCACCAGACAGACTTCACATCACCACATCCTGAACTGACTACGTAGAAGTATTCCCAAATGTCCAGTAAGTTTGGGCTGCACATGACTTAAAGACTAAGTTGTCTGCCAAATTGTTCTTGATTACACCTGCAAGAGGATACAGTGGTCATCTCACTAAACAGTGGACTTTGGCTGGTTCCTCTTAACGATGATTTAAGACAAAGTGCTGCTGTACTGGTTTCTGCAGTCTACTGTACAACTGAGATTGTCAAGACAGTATAAGATGCTGAAAAAATAGTATAGATTTTGGTCAAACACCAGTTTCTGAGCGACACAGTTTTACAGTACTGTACTTTCAATATTCCCAAATATGTCTGCTCATAATATTAGAAAATCTGAAGTGTGATGATGTTAGTCATGACTGTTTCTTTAGGCATTTGGCAAAATACACTTACATATAACAGCTATTTTTGACATTATCAAATGTTTACATATATACAATCTGTATACTCAGATTATAAACACGTAAGGTAAAAAAAAAGATATGATCCTTGTTTGTTTGACATTTATGTCAAATAGTTGCCTTTCAAAGCTTGAAATCCTGTCACAAAAAACAAAAAATCCTATATTTCTTACTCCTGCATGCTAATCTCTACTACAGTGTGTTGTTTATCCTTTACATGTGGAAAGTAAAGAACACAAGGTTCATGCATACAGCATACAAGTTTACATCATCTGGGCTCTCCAGGAGGCACATTCCAAATTCCACTCTGGTCTGACTTGGGACTGCAATAAACCAGAGAAAAACCTCTCTTATGCAGGACTGGCAAATCAACTGCAGTTGGGATTCTAGGTAAGTGCTTCTGTCATCATGCGAAATAGCCTTGTCATATCCAGGCTGATTAGCCTCTACTAATTGTTATGATTTTGGTTCTTCATCAGATCCACAAACTACTAGTCAACAAAAAAGAAAGAAAATAAAAAAAGACGACGTTTTTTTTCCCTTCCAGATGAGAGGAAGTTCTTACTGTGATCACAGGCATCTCTGTTGATCTTTCAAATTGTCTGAAGAGCAGATGAATGTGCAATGACTCAGTGATGCTGAGTTTCTATAAAATCCAAAGTAAACAGTTCTGATGTGACCCCAGGAAAACAGTACAGCTAGATGGATGTCTCCCATAGCTGGAGAGGGGGAAAAAGAAACACAAACACATGTTGAACACCAAGATAAAACAGGCTGCTACCCAAACAGTGCAATGAGCTTGTTTGAGAAACTGCATCTAAATGACTTGGGTTACCAAGGCTATGCTGTCTCCTCCCAGCCTCTGGTGGATATCTGCTCAGACCACAAAGTCAGCAGAAAAATGTCAGTGTAGCATCAAATTTGTACTAGACAGCTTGTACCTTGCAGTTACACTAATATTAGTGCAGAGATAATTTCCCATTCTTTTCTGCTTAACTCTGCTTAGAGCAGCATGACTTTCTGCTGTGAATTTGAGCTGCTGCCAAAGCAGCTCCAGGGCTGAGACACATCAGTAAAGTCCAGTCTCCAAGCTGTGCTGAGAGACCCTGTACTACACCTCACACACTTTCTGCCCTGAGCAGCACTGGGGGTAGCAGCTTACAGGTTCCCTCAGCAGCATTCCACTCCTGTTCTTGACAAAAAAGGACAGAGAACAGTGATGACAATCTCATCAGCAACATGAACCAAAGGTATTACAAGTAAAATTCCTAATGCAAATTTCAGGGGGTTTTTGCTTATTCAAATACCTGCTATGTCTGAATTGACACAAAGCAAGAGCTACCACTGCCTTTTGGAGCAGCTGGAAATCTCTCTGCATGGAGAGAGATCCACTCACCAGACATGCCAGCAATGCCTGCTCACCCTGGGGACATCAGGGTGGGCTCAGGTCATGCAATAGCCAAGTCCCTGTGGGTCTGCAAGGGCTTGGTGTGAGTCCTCCACACGCTCCATAACTGGAACTTTGTTACTTGTCCATAAAGCTGGAAAGCTGCTAGCCCCGGCCTGAATGAGAGTTGCTGGAAGAAGGGGAAAGGAAGGAGAGCCAGCCACACCACTTGCTCCAGGGCTGCCTGTCAACAACAAAGGCTGCCCCAGGCACACTCTCAGCTTGAAATAAGAAAAGTAGTGAAATCCGGGCTTCAGGGCAGGTTTAAGAGCAACCTGAACAGCTCTTTGTAAACACAGCCACTGAGGCCACCCTAAGCACTGCCAGAGGCTCAGCCTTCAGCAGCTTCAGGGTGCAAACAAAGCGCCACTCCTGCTCTCACTGTTAGTCACAGGTGTTGATTTGCTGCACTTTCCTTTTGAAAAACTACCAGTAAATCAAGTCACACAAAATGCAGAGAGAAGAGGGAGACATACCCTTGCACTTTGCCTATTAGCTTTTTTCTCTTCATCAGGAAGAGGTGGCATCGGGTACGGGTATTTTCTGCTGGAAGCAATAGATCCAGTGGATGAAGATGGAGACTTTGCAGGAGACAGTGTCCTGAGATTTTGAAACACACAAAATAAATGTGATGCCTTTGCACTCCAGCACTGCAACAGCAACTGCCATTACTCTGAAGCTTGGTTCAGAACCAAGTATATAGCTTATTATTAGCTCAGGATCAGGGGGATAAAATTGCTTGATCAGAAGTCTAATAATTTCATTATATGAATAAAGGTATTTATAGATTTCAGGAACACTGGAAGAAAAAAGATTTGCTACTTCTTATTAGAATTGTACTGGATAACAAAAAGGATTTCTTAAACTGTTTTCTATAGTACTATAATTAATAATTACAAAATTAATAGAACAAATCTGCAATTGAATAAATACAGAACTAAAAGATAAACATGGCATTATAAAGCCTAAATAGAAACAGTGATTGCATAAATACAAGCTAAACAATGTCTTCTGCCTGTGACTAAATGGTAATTTTCAGTATCTTTATGCATGTCTTACACATCTTCTATATTGATACAAACATAGCAAATAAATCTATTATTTTTATAAGACATTAATTTACACAAATGCATGCACTTGGAGGCCAAACTGTTAGTTGTGAAGTAACAAAGGCATATACAAAGTGCTAATAACAAATTATTATACATGCAAGCATCATACAGTGCATATTGTTCCAGCCAAAGAAAGAGTCTGATGAGAATATACAAAAATGGACTGATTAGTCAATGGCAATCAGCATTTCTGTACAAGGTGAGTAGAGTAAGCAGGAGCAAGTAAATGTTTGTATCACATGAAAGGCATTCTTTTCATGTCAATAAGGCAGCAGCACATTATTGACTGAAATTTTATACCCAAGAAAAACTCTTATGCTTCTGTTTTGAGATTCTGCACTTTTCCCACTTGAGAGGTTCCTATCAGGCTCTAAATCTGGGCAGAATAACAGGGGAAAAAATCCTCAAAGTAGAAAAATAGAGCTACCCTGGACATCTTGTTCTCTAATCAGACCGAGGGCATTTACCACAGGAAGTCTCTTACTAGTGCAGGCATATAACCCAGACCCTCCCTGAGCAGCACTATCTACTGAGTTTAATGTGCCCCCAAAGATGGAAGGTTTCCCTCAGTCCCTACAGACAGGTCTTCCAAGCCCCTCACATTCAGAAGGGGATTGCAGTGTGCTGTGCAGCTGTGGACTGCAGTGATGAGCACTACTGCCAACATCACTGATTCCAAGGAACCACAGGAGCCACCCCTGGCAGGGAGCCCCACATTCCTGGCTCTGGGATGCAAAGGATCAGGTCCTTTCATCTAGAGAGGATTACAGACAAGGCAGAGACTCTTTTGTGTCTGGAATTGTTTTGTATCTCTATTACTAAGTGAAATTTATTACTTTTAAATAATTGTATTTCTATTTTGGACTAGTGTGTCATTTGGTTGTGTCTGTAGCTCCCTACAACAGAACACTCTCTTCCTCCCATACAAACAATGACTGATGGTAGCCACGAGCAACGAGGTGTCAATGGAAATTCTATGGTGAGAGCTCTCCAGTCTGGGTCACGATCCTCTAATGCCTCATGTGGTATCCTCCAAGTTCAACAGCTCTTAAAAGATTTAGGTTGGTACAATTATCCAAACATGGAAGCATACATCTTCAGCACATACTGTTTGATCACCCATTAAGATGAACTGGACATACATTAATGTTTTCAGGAAAAAAAAACTTGAGACAGTTACTGCAGTACAAAACAATGTTTTTGTATGTCCAGCAGCACAGATCTGGGCACCAAACTGTGCATGTAAGAAACCAGGCTAATTTAAAAAAAAAAAAAAATTAAAAAAATCCAGGGTAAGGCCCTGCTGTTCACTACCCATAAAGGCCACTCATCTCCACCTATATTTGGACTAAGAAGGATTGCTAATAAACTGTTTGTGGATCTAGAAAGAAAAACATAAGGAGAAGAGGAAGGGGAGAAAATATGGAGAGCAGATTTTACGTATTATCAGTAATCCAATTATTCACAAATTTTGCCCTAGAGCTGCAGTAGAATTTAAATTTTTCATTTTAAAATTGATAACAATGCACTTGGAGTTTAGAAACAAGGAACTGGGGTTGTGAGATCTCACTTGGCAAGCCCTATCACAAAGCTGTTTACAAGGTACCACAGCAAGGAAATAGCATGCAAAATGAAGGCACTTCCCATCTCTTGCACCACAATCAGGCACAACATCACCTCCTGCACACCACAAGCTCTTTGCATTTTAAACACTGTAAGAGAAGGACATAGTGAGAGGAAAAGCCATGGCCAATCTACCTGTCTATCAGTCTGAGCAGGTGATCCTGGAAGGAGCAATAATCCCCCAAGTATCTTGATCATTTTTCTTGCACAAATGGGTCGTCTGACTAGGATCCCTAATTGAACCTTTATCTAGGCAGTTTTGAACTATAACTCAAACACAATGTTGTCTTTTCAAAAGATTTTGAAGGCCAGACTTCCAGTGTAGCTCCCTACATTTCCTTCTTCTCAAACCCCCTTTGCACTGCCTGCTTGACTGTGGTTTGCCATGTCTGACTGATATGTGCTTTGCTGCTCACCTGCACCTGCAAAGCTACAGCCCAGTACATGGAGAATGCAGTTGCACACTTACAGAAATGACCTTGCCCTCCCCTCACAGGGCCTCAACACTTATTTTTGCTGTAGAATTATGTTCCACAGAGTTACACTCTCATCTTTAGTGCCTGCTACTGTGAACATACATAATTCAGAGTATGCTCACAGATCTTGCAATGCACCATCTGTGATAAATGTAGCTGTTTGAGGTGGTTTTGATCACCTTTCAGGTTATGCCTGCAATTGTGTATGTGCTGTGTATCCCAGATTTACATATACTTTAAATGAGAAAGAGCCAGTCATGGCCTTTCTCATTTACAGGACGGAGAGACAGCATTCAGGGACACTTGCAGGTAATGCTGGGGTTAAAAGTAGGCAAAACTTGGCAGTTTTGGTCAAGGAAGGGATTCACTTAGCTTTCAAAGGGTTTTAGTTCTCCTGCAGTCAAGTCCATTAGCTTTCATGCTAAATGTTGCTTCCAGCTAAAAACTTACACAAGAAACCAGTACACACCACGACAGAGATTCAGAGGTTTTACTGCCAACCCCAAATGAAGCCATGCACCTCAATGTGCTACAAAAGGTCTCATTTTTGAACAGAAAGCAAGATGCAGTAGCACTTTGTGTCTGTCCTTCTGTCCTGGAAGGTGAAACTAAGAGTGTGGGGAGACCACCCTGTGATCCACAACAAAACACTGCAGCAGCAGAAGACATTTGCAAGTGTTCTCCTGCAGCCATGGGCTGCCTGCTCTGCCTCTCTTCACCTAAGCAGGGAATGCTGGCCCACAAGAAACTGAAATGTGTCACCTGTTCAGCAACTAAACATCTTGCAATTGTGCCTATTGTTTTAGCTGAACTCAAGGCAGATGACCCTGACAGATCTGAACTGTTCATAAACTGTGTTCAGTTCTCTTTCACAGACTGAAATAGGAAGAATTTCAAACAATATTCAGCCTGGTGAAAGCATTTCAAGCCCGAATATACATACTATCAGTCAAACCTGACCATTGCTGCTGTGGGTTCAGCTCTCTGTAGGACATCATCAGCCTGAATTATCCCACATTAGGAAGTTAGGATCTTCTAAAAACACTGCTGTGGCTAAACATTTTAAAATTAGTTCCTTTCAAAAGCCACAGATGTGCATACAGTTCCTCAGAAAGACCAGCAGCACAGGGGAGAGGAAGCTCATGGGGGGCACAAGAAGAGACAACAGCTATGGCTTGAGCTGCCACTTCAAGCACTGCACAGCAATGCCCCTGAAGCAGACATTCACATGCTTTAATGAACTCTTCTCCCTAACTCTTGAAACAAAATCCTGATCCTTCTGATGTCAATAGGATTTTTTTCATTGTCTGCCAACACAGACCTTTTGCTTTGGTTGTAATATGGAAAAGTTTCTTTGTTTTTTGTTGGTTTTTTTTTTTTTCTTTAAGCCCAGTCTAAAGCAGCAAGAGCAGGGAGATAGGGGCTGGTCACAGCTCTGACACCAGCTGGATGCTCACAGAGGAAGTCAATGGAGCTGAGGAGGAGCTGAGAAAAAATCGAGGTCACAAAAGCACATTAAAAATAGGAGGGAAATGACAGCCTGCTGCCTCCTGCCTTCCATGCCCCTTCTCAGTGCTCTTCTGATGAGATGGCCATTCTCCTTCTAGTTATGCAACTCTGGGTTTCCATCTTAAAAAAAAAAAAAAAAATTCTTTGTAAATTATTTTTATATTTAAACAACTCTAATAAAACATAAATTACTGTAAATATTTGCATGAAATCAAATGTAAGCAGTCAGTGCTTCAGAAGGTGCCTTCTGGCGGTTTTTATTTATAATTATCAACAGAAAGGCCACATTTTTGGATTCTGGCAGTTTGTTTTCTGATACCATCATGGCTCCCAAGTCTTTCAAGATTCAATGAGAATTTTTAGTAATTCTTAACCACATTTTACAAGGTCAGCCTCGTAATTGGCAGTAACAAGAATAAGCAGTAGTAACACATTTGTAAAACAATATCCCTTGCAGCAAGGTCAAAATCCAGGAAACACTTCCTGCCTAGGTTTATTGCTGTGGTTATGAGTGTATAGCCTGGCATGAGCATTTCTCAGATTGTAGCCTGTGGGGGGAGGATGCACCACCTCACATACAAAATTAAAACCTAGACTAGACTTTGAGCAGGAAAATTAGATTTTTCTTCATAGGTCTTATTTTCTTAGAGATAGGAATTACACACCTGGGAGTTTTCTGGCTCCAGAGACACCAGATACAATTACTACTATAATAAATAAAAAGTAATTATATAGAAATACCCATCAGACTTGTAGACTAGGAAAAAACCAGAAACCTAGGACATCAGGTGCTAGAGAGCCAAATTATGATTTATAAAGGGGTTTTTTTAAGCAGATGGAGAAAAATTTTCGACTGACTAATATCTCTATTTTCTGAAAATTTGCAATATTCCTAAGAATTGTAGGAAGCATTTTTGTCTTTTTTCTTCATTCTACTTCAACTCTTCCTACAGCAGCACCAGCAATGTTACCTTGAGGACTTCTTTAAAAGAATAGAGAAATCAAAGAAAATTAGCAACTAAAATCTTACTCAGCCCATCATCTAGTGTCAATGCCCTATTATGGGGCTGTGACTCCTAAAATACAGTACCAGCTGGACAGTCTGACTTCAGTCTGACTTTCTGGTTTATCAAGCAAGATTTGTTTTTATTTTGTTTGTGAATGTCTTCACAGGCTAACACTCAAAACCCAGTCACAGGATGTTCTGACACACCGTTCTTAGGAACAGTCTTTTTCTGTCTGTGCTATGATTAAGCAAAATTGCACCTGAGTTTTGGGGGAAAACTGTTCAGTCCAGCATCTCTTAAACCCACAGCAACTCATCTCAGGAGAGTTGGTCCTTCGCCTTCCATAATGTGCCCACAGAACACTTCCCTGTGATTACCTCAATTAATTAGGACATACAGGTTTCTAAATTTATTCCAGTTGCCTTCTCATTTCTAAAGCTAACTGCTGCAGGCAGTGATTAGTAAGCTTCTATGGTGTAAAATTTTTAATTTATGTTTCATCTCTGCTGATATACAGCCTTTAAAACTCACATGGGTCAGCTTAATCCTCATCTACATGCCAAAAATTCCTGGTTTATCTCAAATACAATTAGAAATGTGACTCATTCAGTGTAACAGCTGAAGACCCCCAGGGGCAGGGTACACTCTCATCACTTTAACCCAGCTACTAAATCACGATATTGAAAGATGAAAACCAAACTATAAGTATGCACACAGGATTTTAAACATGTTTAACTACAGCATTTTAAGTAACCTATTTTAAACTAGTGCTATCTTAATATTCCATAAATGTATTTACTTACTGCAACCACAAGGCTGCTGGTACAAAACCCCTGAAAGACAGCTATGGGGTTAGGTTATGGCGGGCGACTCTTGACCTTGCCTGAACAATAAAAGTCAAGAGGGTATACTTATGAAAAGGTTTACTAATAAAAACACACCTCCTTTCTCATGTGAGCTTGCCTAATTTCACCTTCCAGTGACCTTTGGTCATTATTAATAATTTAAAGAACCTACCACAAAGATTTTGCTCCATATGCAGCTATGTGTACTTCATGATCAGGTAAGTGTTTAGCTGCTCCACTAAACTGAACAGCTTGAGGCCCTGCAGACCTTTCTTTGGTTTCTCTTGGCTTAAATATCCCCACTTCTACAACATGCTTGTTGAACCACGGACACCAAAACTTGCTCCTATATCCCAGTGCTAAAATGACCAGACTCTCAATACTCCTTCCCTGAATGCCCAAGCACCAACACAGAGACTTGGCTGATCCCAATGGGCACAATCACAACAACCTCTCGTAAGCCTTGGATTCTTGTATCAGGGATCTTTGCTCCCTGTTCAGGACTGACAGTTGAGTTTGCTCATTTTCCCTACTTGTTCACTGGAAAGCTTTTCTGCAGCTTACTCTGTGATTTACAATGTGTTGAAAGCAACGGTTTTAAAAAGTAACCATTTTATGGTCTTTTAAGACTTTGGGACATTTTTCATTCTAAAAATGACTAAATTGCTACCCTGACAATTAATGTCTGCCAGTGTTACTACCGGATGAAGCATTTCATTAGTATCTTCTCATACAATTCCATCACATTTTTTCCCAAATGCACACATATTTAGTGTATGCTTCTGCCCTTTTGCATTATTAGTTCTGTAGCAAAATTATTAGGATTCTATTTACTTGTTCTAACTATACTTCACTGTTTTGGCTAAAGATTTTGCTTGTTGTTCTTTTACTCTGTGTTTCTATAATTCTTTCACCTTAATTTTTGGTTTCTCAACTTACAGCTTCACGGATTTAAGGTTTTATGTTATTTATCATAAATTGCCTTTCATTCTCTCCTATGTTAGCTGATTTTTTCAGCTGATGCAGAGATCTGTTGATCTGTCTCAGCTGTGAGACAGTGTCTTTTGGGAATCTACTGCAATGCTCTCAATCTCCTGACTCATGTCCAACAGGAGGTTCATACATGCTTCTTCTCTTTAACTTGTAATAAATAACTTGTATCAAATAATACACACTTTTTCCTTTCAAAAACAAGTGCTATTTTTGGCTGAACCCTACCTCACTTGTAACAGATTGATTAGCAGTTTGATAATTAGAGCACAGAGTATATTCTCATACATTTAATTTTCCAATTACAATATATAAATTATTTCATTGTAGGCTGAGGATAAAATACTACTACTTTTTATTCTTTTTTCATTTAAATTTTGGTATGCACTATATAAGACAGTGGGTAGAGTCAATGTGTTATGAAACCACTTGCTTCAGTAAATTAACATTCTATTTAAGTTAATACTACTTTATTAGTGATAAATATCTCATGCCCATAAAACACTACTTGGCATACAATGATGCAAAAGCTACTACAAGCTATAGATGATGGTGGGAACGCATGCACTACACACACCCTTTTCAATGGCTTCATTGAGACATTCAGAAAAAGAACTGTAAATTGCACATGAAGCCAAAAACAGACATCAAAATGCAGCAAAAGAAGAGGGGCCCTTTGCACCTACAGTAACTTGTATTGATTTATACAAGGTAGGAGTCCCAAGATATTTGTATATGCTGGAATAGCTCTTAAAAATGAGAATTATAGAATTAATTTACAAAATACCTAAAGTATGGTCCTTCAGTGTTTTTATTCACATCTTCTACCCACTTAGCTACATTATATTCTCTTTTGAACCATGGGTTTAAATACCTGCAGAAAGCAATGGAAGGAACAGAGAAAGCAGAAGAACAAGAATAGAAAATCTGAGAACACACAGCACAAGCTTAGCAAGGATGTCTTCATCCCCAAAATGCAAGTGAATATGGCAAATAAATCAGTATGGATGTTGGGTGAGGACTCGGCAACGTGTACAACTGCATGAGAAAATCTGACCTACAACAAAACTCATATGTTTAATTAATCTGGAAACTCTTTGGAATACATCATTCATTTAATGTCTCAAGGGTAAAATTCACTCCTGTGCAGAGGGCCAGCAGTAAGCTTATGGTTTGAACTTCCCTCATGATCTCAGAATAAGGATGAAGAGGCATTTTGATTCCAATTGTGCAGTTTGCTTGCTGAAGACACATTTTTACAGCCATCTAAAATAAATTGCAATATAATAGCTAAATGAGTACAGAATCTTGGGCTTGACCCTTTCTACAGGAATGAATTTCAGCCTCAGTTTGTTAAAAGGCTTGAATTGTTTGCCACTACAGTGACAATTTTTACACTTACAGGCAAATAACTCTGATTTTTCAATGTTCATTTAATTTGGTAGGATCACAAGAAGATTTAATGGAGGTGGGCTGCAGAGTTATCTCACATTTTACAGAAGCAATCTTGATACCAGAACCACACTTCTTAGGAAAAAAAATCTGAGCTGCATACTCAGTTACATGAAAATTATGAAATTGAGATGATTTTTAAGTATCTGACAGTAAATTGCCACAGAATAAGAAAATTTTGCTGTAATAAATTTTCCCCAATAACAAGATTAGCAAATTTCTCCCCCTCTGTCATGTTAAGAAAAAAGGGTGATACAGAAAAAGGAGTCTGCAGGTCCAATTTAAAGTCTGTTCTTGTTATATACGAATGGCAACAGTTAAAGGATTATTTGTGATCACCACCTTTATATAATAGAGACTAGCACATTGAAATAGGAAATAAATTATAACCAAAGAAAAAGGGAAAGAAAATTCCTCTTTAGGTTATTGTCAATATTTCTGGGCCAGTTCTTGCCACCCTTGCGAGATTGACTCTGATGACCTCACACATGGGAACAGGCCTCACAAGGAATTGCTCAGATGAATAGAAGTTGGGCCAAATCATGTCATTCAACCCCCAACATATTTCAAACCATGTTGACAACAAAAGCGGCAGCACTTTTTCAACTTCTTTTGCTCCTTTTTTGCTCTGGAACATCTCCTCCCCGCCCTGCGCAAGCACAGCCACAGCTCTCAGAAAGTACTCGCCCTCAGCCACAAGTGCTTCTAAGTAGCTTCCTCAGCTCGCTTATTTATCAGGAATCGGGAGTGCTTTATGCTTTCCAGCTTGGGATCTTAAGAGAAAGAAAACGTCAAAAGTGGTAGCGCAGCAAAAGAGATGAACCACGAGTGAAACAACAGCCTGATGCCAGCATCACCAGGAACTAATGAGCTTCTGCTTTAACTTTCAATTGCACATTTTCTTGTACTCGCTGCAATACTTTTGACTTGCAGTTTTACATTTGAAAGGGTCTTTTGGTAACCATGAAACACTCCCAATCTGGCTTCCTGTATTAGAAAACAAAGTGTAATGTGGTATCAAAGCATGCAATCGTTGCACAACCGTCTTGCAGGGTTTCCTGGGTCTGGGTGTATTACAGACCATCACTCACCACCTCAATCCATCTGTTACAGAAAGGTTAAACTCAAGTTACTGCAGACCACTACATGATACCAGTAGAAAGCTCTCAGGATGATCTTTCCAGCCACATGTTCATTAGCAATGGCCAGAATCTGCACTTCCTTTGAGTGAGAATTTCTGCTTTAAAACAAGGTATCCTTACACAGAAGCCTACAGCTAGACCAACAGCTCAGTTTGGCTTGTAGCGCAACATGCAACAAGGCAAAAGACCTGGGCTCAAGAGTACTTGTACTCCTCAGGCTGGTGAGGAGGAAGGTTAGCTAGCGCTGCATCAGCAGGAGCACCTCCAAGCAGTCACGGTGTTTTGCCACAGTGAAACTATTGTATACGGAGGGAAGGGACTTTTCACAGGATAAAATGGCAGTCCAGAATGCAGGCGCAGGTGAGACTGACCTGTGATCCAGACTCCCTGTTTGGGGGTGGTCAGAACCCCCTGAGCTTATGCCTTGGGCAGGGGTTTGGTGGGCGAGAGAAAGCCCAGGCTCAGATGCATGGGTTACCCGGCTGCAAAAAGACAATATATAACAGAAAGTCTAAACCAAAGACGTTCGTATCAGTTATAACGAGGAAGACAAATGCTTATAGGAAGAGCAGTGCAAATTAGCAAAGGTCTGAATCGCTATCTGTTCCCTGGGACCTGTTTTAACACAAGTTCCCAATTAAACTATCAACTTATTCAGAGAACTCTCATTATCATTCCTGGACAATTCTAACTGATTTTAATAGAGAACTCCTTCTGAGGCTATTTCATCAACCATGTTTCTGAAAAAGCCTTTGGCCTGTTGGCATACCTTCTATGTGTAACGAATGATCTGCCTTTAGTAAAGAACATTAATTTTGTTTTAAAGCATCTAGAAACAATTAAAAATGTCCCCAGATACCTTTAGCAGTCTCCACTGAGCTCTACACATAGCACTAGCCTTGTTCATGTATGTTAGGTCCAAGGGTCGTGCAAAGGTGCAAGCAGTACTTTTTTCAGGAGCTGCCCAAAGTGCTTGCAACCCTCCCATCAGCGCTGCTTGTGAGGGCTGCAGACCTCAAACTTTGTTCAGTGCTTAAGAAATTTTGCTCCTATGATTAATGGCACAAGTCTATTTGATGCTTGGCTGTATACTAAAAAACCCCTTGTGCATATGTGCAGTTATTGCAGACTTACGCATACGTCAGATATTTTGTAGGCAACTGCACTAGTGTGCTCCTGCTAAAAAAAAAAAAAAAAAGAATTCTGCACAAAGTATGGCACAAATTAACCCAATTTTCTAGTGGTTAACTACACTCTACTAATAACAGGAGACCAACACTGTTATCCCTCTTCTTCCATCTCAGCAAGTATCTCATGAGACTCTTAGAGGCCACAAAGGTAGACTTTCCAAATACTACTTCAGAACAGATTTCAATATTATATTTCCCAGAGAAGGCAGGAAGGTACATTTGTCTGGGGAAAGCCTCCACGTATTCTGAGGCATTCTCAAAGCAGGTGGCATTGCCTTATTTCCCCTAAATGAGTAAATGCTGACAACAGTTTGATCATTCTCAGTCAATTTTCTTTGCTTGCAAAGGAAGCTATCCCTCTAACCAGAGTCACCATGTGCCCTTGGCAACTCTCTCTATTTCCCACTGAATTGGCACAGCATGTGGATCATTCAGTGGGAGCTCTATCTCTCCATGTGGTGAGAAGCCTGCCAAGGAGACTTGGACAAGCCATGCGGGCCTGTGCAGTCCAGGATAGACCCCATCAGGAGAGAGAGTGTTTTCCTGCCTGGCAGGTCTCTTCCAGGAGCACACACATTGTGCTTTATTCCCAACAGGCTGCTACATGGCCCTTGGGAAGTACAGGCCTCCTCCCTCTAGCACCAGGACTGCTGGTGGGCTGAGAGACTGTAACAAGCATCAAGAAAGCAGAGAATTAGGTGGAAAATCAGGGACATCTTTAAAAGAGAAAAAAAATTTATAAGGAACAATATTTCCAACTCACAATACCTCTGTCTGCCTGCTTATTTCGTGCTCCAAAGTTCTCAGAGAAAATCTCATTTGTATTCTTGGCAGTTTGGTCAGACTAATTTTGCTTTTGTCAAAATGTCTCATGCAAGGAGAAAAGACAATGAGCAAAATAGTATTTCAGTAAGAGTTTATCAGCACAAAGACCAAGAGCACAGGGACTCTTGATAGATAAACTCCCTCAAGGGCTAAAATTTCTGGTTCCATGTTTCCATTTTAACCATGCAATGTTATAATTGCAATATGCATCTAAGTATTATTTCTGGAACTTGCAACACAGGGTCTTCTTTATGAACCTTTCTGAACCTACTCACCTCAAGACAGTGCACTGCAGATGAAAGAGAATTTTCAGAACTCAAACTCCCCAAACCAAAGGAAGTATGGCCCAGAGAGCAGTTAGCATTATTAGTTTCCAGCAGGGTTGGTATCAAGCCCATTTGCCCATAGAGGTGCAAAGTTAGTACTCATGACATGGGGAAGGGCAGTGTCATTGCCACCATGGTCAAAGAAGGGGCCATTCCTGTGTGGTGTAAGTGCTGTAACAGCAAGGCCAGTGCTTGACAAGCCCAGAGATTATGTTTCCAGCCATTCACCATTCATTCACAAAAGGGGCCTGAATCAGCAGGCTTAAGTTCATAAGAAAGGCTCTTTCCCTGTGGGGAGCACTGCAGACATGGCCTCTTCAGTAAATATAACCAATAAATCAATAAACAAGCAACTCTAAGCCATACTGGAAATGATACTAAGCCTGGGGATCAGTCACTTGGAAAGGACTTTAATTACCCATTTATTGCAGGGCTTACTCAAGACTGGCTGTTTCAGGCTTACAATAGCAAACTTCAAGGTACTCTCAAAGAAGACAGATGCCTCTCCTAAAACCTCCAGGAAGGTACACAGAGATACAAATCTCTAACTCTGCAATGGCCCAACCCAAGGTGAAGACAAGGGTAGGAAAAAGGTTATCAGAAACTCAGTATTGAACCAGGATACACTCAGCAATGGCAGTTTACTGTAGACAAAAGCCTGCAGTGATGGTGCAGGCTGCCACCATCACTGGGAATTGCTATAGGAACGACTGTGAGGAAGCCTACATAAAAAAGAAAATTCACAGTAAATTTTTAAAGAATAAATAAAAATATGTCAAAATACATTAGCCAAACCATTTACCAGATTATCAGTCAGCAATCAGAATGGGCCACAGAGCAAAAATGCAGCTGTCTACTTTTCAGTACTCTTAATCTCCATCTACAAAACACAAATATGAAAACTGTACTTTTGGGCTTTGCTTTTTTAAGTTCAGACTTACTCAGTTGAATTAGACCGTGGCCTAAATCTTTTGCCTCTGACTTTCTTTCTGTTTCCTCCTATATTACCTGAAAGAAATCAAAGGATAAAGACAGACAGTAAAACAATTTGAAACTCACCTGCATCCCATGCCAAACTGTATATTCTTTTTGCATCCATAGCAAAAGAGTTGTTACCTCATTAACTTTAATCATCTAAATGTCACAGATCAGTCCCTCTTGATTTACCTCAGACTCCTAGGTGAGCTTTCTCTACTTTTTGCTGCAACTGTGCAGAGCAAAAAAATGCCTTAATTTCAGCTTTTATTTGACAAAATTCAAGAAAAACACTAAACACTGCCTGATAAAATCAGAGAAGCTGCCAAGAGTGAATAGACTTCTCTTTTTCATGTTAGCTCACACTGAAGGAATGGGAAAAATTAAATGTCATTTCTATGTGACAAAACACTGTGCAAAAAAGCATTTGTGTAGGGTGCTGCTAAATCTTAATTCCAGGTTAATAACAATCACCACAATTTTAAGGAGTCATGATGCTGTCCTAAGATCAGCTAAACCTCCAGCAGAGCAGCAATGGTCCAGAGGCTGGTTTCCACTGTGGCCAGCACAGTGGTGCACACTTACCTTGCCAAGAATTACTCCTAGGCCTCCCATTTTCACAAATGTCTGAAATATGTTTTGTGTCTGGGATCCTTTCACTCCAGGAATGAGATAATCCATTTGACCTAGAATAGGAGGGCTCAGATGCGGTTATTGTTAAGGGTATTGTCTCACATCATGTTAACTCAGCGGTTCAGTCACATTCTCGAGGCCAGTGACAAAACACAGCCTAAGGTCTGTCTGCACTAGCAGAGCCTCCAGGATTTCTGATTAAACCCTGCAGTTACACTTTGCAGCTGTCTCTGCAGTGGTCTGCTGTGCCCACATTCAATGGCCAGGCTTCAGCATTGCTTTCTCGCTTGTCTGCTGTGGAATGCACAAACACCAGCACACACCAGATTTCCTTTGGATTTGCAGCTCTGCCCCGCCTCCTAGATGGAAGATGCTCTTCCAACTGTGCTCATCTCAAGGCTTCTTTATCTTGCAGTCAAGCACATCCCACCTGCAGTCTGCCCACTCCCACCTTGTGCTGCTGCAGGAAAGCCTTGGTAGCTTACCTCACTGCTACCAGTTTCGAGGGCTCAGGAGTCTGTGATGAGCATCCTCCCACCCAGAGCTGTCAGCGCCAGGGGAAATATAACTCTGCCTCATTTTTTATAATTCTGAATTTTTATAATATTTTATTAGTCAATCGCTGTGTTGTATACTTCTAATGCTAAACTCAAAGCCAAAAACAGTCTTTGTAACAAGGTGCTTGGAGCAAACTGAAGTTTTTCTTTCCTCATGTATTCCCTCTAAGAGCCAGAGATGTGTGTGGCGATGTCCAACATGTGGAATTTTGCAACAGGCTCCCTCTTGCTGAACTAGAGCTGCTGCTCAGCTGTTTGCCATGAGATCTACAATTATTTTCAAAAGAGAAGAGGAAGTTGAAAAATTCATAATAGATGGCTTACTTAATACAGAGAAGTTTTGCTTAAAGAACTATTTCTGTAGTCTGAATACTCTTGCATTTTTCAGTCTCTGCTTTCCTTGGAGGGTAGGCATCTGAGAGATGCTCTTCAATTTCCAGAAAACCAGGCTAATCACAGTGACACTGAAGTAAGCCCAGGGTTTCATTAACTGAAACTTAATTACAGCACAAAAAGTCTGAGAATCAACAGATCCACTGACAGATTTTTAAACATCTTCTCCCACTCACAGTCTATTTTCAGGTTCCGGAATATCTTGCTATATACTGGTTTTGGTGTTTGCTATTTCATAGTAGCAAGAGTTATCATAAAGTTATGTCTTAATCCTTGAACATCTTCTAAATACCAACTAACATTTCATAGCACTTTCCAGAATGGAGAAGCTCAGGCAGGTAATGGCCCAGTCACTCTAACATCTCCCAAGTTATGTCATCCATACTGGCACACAGAGAAAGTCAGAACCAACCTGGAAGGTAGGAAATAGCACTCTGGGCATTAAAATGGAAGGACTATGTCAGCTGTATCACAATGTTAATGGAATATTTGTCAGACTTACTTTTCCAGACTTGACAGTGGCACAACATACCTGAACTGGTGGTGGGGAACAACAAAACTCTCTAGTACAGACAGACCTTAGAAACCATTAGCTTTTTGGAACAAATAATAAACAGAGACATAAAATAAATGAAGCATGAAAAGAAACACAGATACTGAATGAAAGAAGAAACACATTAAATTACATTAATTTAAAAATAAATTCTTTTCTTAACTGGTATTTGAACATGATACACAAAGCTATGAAAACTTGCTTTCCTGAGAGTTTTTGCAAAATTTTATCCAAAACAAAAAAATTCTCCAACACAAACAGTGTATCACTTAAGATTAATGCTTGCTTTCTGGAAAAAAAAAAACAAAAACAAAAAAACCCCAATAATTTATCCACCCATACAGCTAAAAAGTTGAATTTTAAAATTGGAAATCATTAATTAATCACTACTAGAGTTTTCCTAATAACATATTCAATAGAACAAACTGAATGAAGTTGCATAGAGGATCAAGCTGCTACACCAAAATACCAAATGTCACTGCTTATGTGTCCCTTCCATACATTTCTCTTTAATTGAAATAACAGCAAAGAAAATGGCTTCATCAGCTGCACAATTATAGGCTGCTTAGTGAGACAAGAATTGAGAACTGCAATTTTCCTCTGAAGCAGTTGAGGACTGTCAATCCCTCCTAGGACACAGTGCTTCTCACACATTGCTTTACAGTGCTAGACGGAGATTTTCATTATTAAAGGACCTCTGACTGCAGAGGGACAGTGAGCATCATGACCTTAACAATTACAAATGACACTCAATACTTTTCAGTGAACTTTCCATTTTAAAATGTTGGGGGGTTTAAGCAACTGGAACAATAACAGAATTAGTGAAATCTGATCAAGGGCAAAATCTAATTCTCTCATGCTAGAAAGCAGAAAACTATAGAAAGTCTTTGTAGTATTATTTTCTAAGATAACACTTGGTGACCATTTAGTATACTAGTTTAGTAAGCGGAATAAAATGCAAGCACTATCATCTTTAATATGAGACAGCAGAAGTCTAGGTCAACACAGTGAATTAATGACACTGACAAATAAAGATATAAAAATAACATTCATATTGAACATTTTATGTTTATAACCATTATTGAAGCAAGACAGTATTCCTTTTCTTTGATTACATGACCATGATTAAAATAGCTGTGGACTTTTTATTCAATTTTTTTTTCAGCTAGCAATTATTTTTACAATCTACTTGAAAATAATTCTCAAGCAGGGAGATGATGAAAATTTGATTTAACAGAAATTGGTTTACAATGCAAAACTTTTTTATTCTGGTCTAATGATAATAATTAGCAGCTCAGGACATAGAAAAATCAGTAATCAAAGCAAAAAGGATGCTATTTCAAACATTCCAAAGAAAGAAGAAAGAATCAAACCTGCTGCAAAACAATGAAATGTTCTGACTAATGGAATAATGGGTGATGGAACAGGTAGAAATCTGAAAATGCGACAGAAAAGCAGACCTCTTCTTAGAACTAGATGCAGAGTTTGTGCTGACTCCAGGAGGCATGTCGCTATAAAAAGAGTCGGCCTCTCCCGGCTTTTTTACATAATCTCCCTGGGGTATTTGTCTAAAGTATAATAAACATTTTAGAGTCAGAAAACATGACAGGAACTAGCACACACACAAACATGCAGGAACATTAGTTTAAAAGAAAGAGGTAAGGATAGCAATCCTTGAGGAAACCTGTTAATCACACACAACAAGGCTATTAATACATAATTCAACCATCTGAGAGAAAACTTCCACACGCTTCTGTTATGTGCAGAGAAGTGGATTATGTGGTACTGGCCAGGGAAAACAAGGAGCATTTCACTTGTAAACCCTGATCACAATTTTCAAAGTGAACAGTTTGTGTTTCTAGAGACACTGGATAACCAGTTCAGACACTTCAAATGGCTCACCATGCTGGTTGCGAGAGGCACCCCAAGGTGCAGCACCAGAACTGAGCCTGAGCTGAACACATGCCTGCATCAAAAAGTAGTTCAGGAAAAGTGAATGCTTTTTTCCTTCTGAGGTAGATGCTTTCCACTTTACTTTTGCAATCATTATTGAATTCAAGAAGAGCAACCTGTTGAGTTGTTTAAACCTCAGGAGGAGAAAAACCTCCAGTTTTTTTAACTGATTTTTTGTGCAGGGGAACTAACACCAGTGTCAGAGATTCTCACCTACTGCTGATTACCACAGTAGACTCAATCTGCCAAGACACACAAAAATAATGTCACACATATCTGACAATTGGTTAACCTTTTCCAGTATGAGAGGCTCAGTTATGGTGCATAAAACTATCTATGGATTAGAAAGTTCTAATCAAGTTATGCAACATTTTTGCAGATGGTGAATTCATCGTCAGCCAAAAAAACCTGCCATACAAATATTCCACCAGGTTATAGTTCCATCAGGTTGAAAAGTCCTCCCAAGCACAAGTAGCTACTTTGAAGGTTGGGTATTTCACAGGATCGTCAACTTAAGTATCTGTTCAGCCTTGCACTCTCCAAGACATTTTTGTTTCAGTCTGCCCCTATTAAGATGCACATTTATTGGGTTGATTCACATTCAGGTTGTGTCCAACTACAGACCTGATCTGGGAACTCTTCATTCCATATCTGAATTTCTAATGCTTCTAAAGTATTTAAAGTATATAACTATATGGCACATAAATCATTAGTGTAACGCAGTACTTCCACACTCCATCTTCTAACACCTTTTGAGTTTCAGTTCTCATCCCATTCCTCATTTGGTACATGGGTTTGTTCAGAGTTGGCTCAGTGGAGGCAGTTTTGCTTCTCAGGGCCCCTCTAGTAAACAGCTCTCTTGCTACTCCATCAGAAATAACTTCTCCTGTGTAGCTGTGCCCTCTACAGCCACACTACCCCAGCTGGCAGAATCCTTACTGATTGGAATTTCTTACTACTTTCAGATTACTTGCTTCAGTTGCTTAGTGCTACCAAGTATCATCCCTTATGTAATGCTCAAAAATAGCATAATGGCTTGTTTTCATCTTTATTTAAGAAGTAATCATAAACAATGTAAAAAAAAAAAAAAAAAAAAAGGGACAGTCTGAACAATCTGGTGGATGTCTGCTTTTTCCATTTATGGAGCACTCCCTGTACTTATCCAAAATTACCCTATATAGAAGTCAGCCTACAGAACTTTATTTTCTGCATGAAGGAGATTTAGTTCCTAAATATTTCCATCATCTTTAAAATGATGGAGCCCTCCATTACCTTCAGAAGCCTCAGCTTATGCTGGTTTCCACTCTGCCCATACCCACAGCTACAGCTGCAGACTGACTGCATACTCACAGTTTTCTATCCATAAACTAATTTTGGGAGATAAGGATACCTGAAAAAGTTAAATTCTCTAATATTCCAAGGCAAACATGCATAGAATGGTCGCTTTCCCTATTTCCCTATTTCAAGGTTTTGTCTGCTCTGTTATCAGCCCATACTGAAACATCCACGGTAGAGTGACTTGATGGCCATGTTAGTCTGCACTTAGAGATACATCACATTCCACTAAGCAGCACCAAACCCTTAAATTCTGCCATCCTTGTGCAGGGTGGCATTTCCTACGCACCAACCTCTGCATAAGGCTTGACTTCAATAGCTCTGCCTTTTGCCCATTACTGTACCTGTCATCTATCTGCCCTTGTAGCACACAACCAGCACTTGGCAGTGCTTTTCTGATTTTCACAGTTATTTTGAGCCTGGCAGAGAAAGCACTACACAAGGAGAAATGGAGAACAAGCACAACGGGTAGCAGCAACAAACAAAGCAGCAGCTCGGACCAGGAGGCAATGGTACAGGCAGAAAACAGGGGAATTTAAGAAACCATCTTATCTTTGGGGGACTGGGAGAGGAAGGAGCCAACTCCTTCCCAGAAGACCCATCTGCCAAGCAGATGCTGATAAAGGGAGGTGATCTTCCAGGAGCCAAACACAAGTCACTAAGAACAGTTTGGGTCTTGGCCACAAGCTTGAAATGGTGAAAGCTCAGCCCTGTGCTGAAGACAGTACCATGCTTTAGCTACAACATCAACTGAACAGGGTGACAGGAAAGAACGGGCTCTTCATTCACACAGCAAGTTAACTGCACTGTATTTTTAATTGCAAAGAAGCTCCAGTAATGAATTTCTCTCAAAAGGCATCTGAACATCATGTTAATATTAATTATTCAATTCTTAACCTCCCAAGAACACTTCCATCTCTAATAGACAATTTTCAGTCTCTCTTATCGGAAATATTCTCCTGTTTTCCTGAATAAAACAGTCTATTGCAGAAGTAAACATTATTTTTGCTACTGAGTCCAGTGAAATCAGGATTTCAAGCAATTTATTTAGAGAATAAATACTGATTTCTTATATTCAAGCAAATATTATTTAAAATAATTCATCACCATATTTTCTTTATAGCATGTAAATGAGCAAGAGAAAAGAAGAGCTATTTTCAGCGCTTTCTAAGATACATTCCATTACTTTTATCACATACCTCTGTCTTCTGTAGTTTCTTTCCATACAAAGAGAAGAGAAAGAAAGAAAGAAGAATGAGTTATTAGTGTGCAGGTCAGTAAGAGACAAAAAATGTAAAAAGAAGAGCAATTTATGCAGAATGAAATTTTCCTTAAAAATATTTCTACATAAAACACTTCTGAAATAAACATACTTACAAACCTACTAAATCACAATAAACAAGAAAAATCATATCGATGGCCAAAGTCAGTGCTGAGTCGGAGGTGCAGTTTATAATGGGTTTAAGTCTGTACACTGTGAAGCTGCCAGTTAAAGGTGCACTCCTGCTCTCCTCTAAAAACTAATACCACTGGCTAGAGGAGATCTCAAAATGAGCCCTTAACTTTTGGACTTTTACTCAAAAGAGAAGTCCAGATTTTCAAATGCTGTCAGAAACTGAGTGATATACACAGACAGCATAACCTACCTTTCTGCTATGATAACCTTCATGCTTTTTTCCAAATGCTTGTTTCCTTACATGTTTCTGAGCTGCCCTCAGCCTACCCCTGTCTAACAAACCAGCAGGGGATGTGCCAGTGTGTTGTGCCAAACCACTGGGACCATGTCCCAGCTGCAGCACTCTCTGCAACTGAACCTGCCCTGCCCTCCAAGCACACCACAGACCCAGGGAGGAAGGACTTCAAAAGCCAGTCTCACCCAAACACAAATGATAAAGTCAGTACCTTGAATCTTTTTCTAATACAAGCAAAAACCTCATAAATCTCTCTGTTTTTAGAAGAAATCCACAAAAGAAGAAAAACTGAAAAAGACCACTCAGGCTGCAGTAATCAATTTTACCTCTCAGTGAGCACTGACAGCTCTACACCAGGAGAGAACTTCCACCTTATTTGCAAACTGCAGGTCTTTCTGACCAAAAAATATGCCTGAATTAATTTCAGCTTAAGCTGACGGAATATAAACATCTGTTTAAGGAAGCACTTGGTTAAGGGCTTTGCTGACTGACTGAATGTTAACCTTGCTACATTTACTTCATTATAAGGAAAAAATTTGTAATTGAATCAGACCGTATTCTTGTGTTTCCTTTATCAGATACAGTAAAATCATAAGCTCATCATTTACTGGGAAAAAAAAAAAAAAAAGAAACAACTAAATGAGCAATGAATTTCAAACCTGGATCAAGCTCTCCAAAACCACAAACAAATGTAAGAATTGCTTGAAAAATCTTAGGACTATAAAAATGTCACTATATAAATATTATTGAATTTTGATTTTTTTAGATTGTTTGAATTATTCTTGTCATAACATAATTGGCTATCAGATGAAGTACACATATTTCTTAACTGTATTAAGAAGAACAAAACTTACTTACTTGTAACCCCAACCAGTTATTCCTAAAACGAGAGCCAACACTAAAATGGTGCCAGCAATAGCCCCTATTATTATATTTGTGCTAACCACACCTGAAAACAAGAGACAGAGGAAAAAAATATACAGTGTTTTAGGAGAAGAATACACAACACCAGTAAATGTACCATCTTCCAAAAATCTGCTTGAACAACTTACAGTAGGCTGATTAATTTTAAGAAGTGATATAATCTTGAAGTATAGTGTGGACATAAAGAGATATTTGTAAATGAAGCTTTGACCTCTGCATCTAATCCCTTAACTGAACACTTGCTACACAGGAAAGTCATGCCAAGTATGTCAATACAATGTTATCAATATTAAATTGCTGTGGCTTATATCCTTACAACCTGCCTTTCAAATACATGCTTACATTAGAATAAAAGTGACTGTTTAATTTTGTTCAAACCTCTTCCATAGCTTGACTAAATTAACCAAAAGAGATATTCTGGAAGATAGTAAAACTGTACCGTCCTCCCCCCGACAGGATTTTTAATGCCAACCATTTACATGCTCATTTTTCCACAATACATCTTTCTCTTGTATGCAAGCCTGAAGCTGAATAAAAACTTTCACTCAGAAAATGTAAAAGCCAAAAATTTGTGTGGCAACACACTGCATACTGGCCATGTAATAAAAAATTTACACTACAAATAAAAACCAATTATGCAAGTAACATTGCCTTTCCCTCTGGATATGAAAAGTCCCAGTAACTTTTTTGTTTGTCCTGATCTATCAATATGTAATAAGGCAACTCAGATAACTGGGATAAGCAAGGTAGAATCAGACACACTGGTACCAGTTCCAAAAGGTGCACTGAATGCTTGTGAGTGGCACCACTTGCACCCAAACCCAGGTCTCAGGTCTCATTTATATTCACCATGTGCTTCTGCTGTGGGAGGAAGGGAGAGGAACAAGGTTCCTAATGGTGCAGCAAGTTGCATGCTAACTGAAAGAGTAGGAGACCTAGTTTTGCTTAATGCTCAAATACAAGTTTTTTCAGCTATTGGTAGAAGTTATAACAGCATACCTTTATTGATGGCATCTTTATCAAAAAAGAGATCATCTTTGATGCGAGAACTGCAGTCATCTCCTCCCCAGAATCGGTCACAGACACATTTTATTTCATTGCTACAAACCTGCAGCCAAAAATGTAGCTCAGATAAAAATCAGAAAATTAATCCATTCCCATAATGAATACCTAAAGTATAGGTACAGTGATAAAGTGCTGATTCTGACTGCCTGCAAAATTTTACCAAAAAAAATAATTGAATATATAGCAGTTTTAATTTATATATTAGATAGAAATGCATTAAATGTACTATTATCTTTTTTATAAGTAGGTGTCACATGTATTAAGTACATTAATATCTTTTAATGTAATCTATATTTAATCGAGCCATTTATAATTGCTTTGGGAGACTGACCTCAATAACATTTTTTAATGAAATATGATGAAATGGTTGATTTCAGATAAAAAAGGGAGTTTTAATGCAGTGTACAAGACAAAAGACATTATGAAAGAAGAACTCCTTTGATCTCAGCTCAGCCATAGGGACCTGGACACTGTTTCATACTGTGTGAGGGACACGAGGACTTGCCAGGGCAATAGCAAAGCCATAGGCTATTCACCGAGCAGAGAAGTTGCCACTAGCCAAGAGCCAGGTCACTGCTCTCTTGTCCAGAGCAAAGTAACTCTTGGCCAGCAAAATCCAGCAACTTTATGAACTATCTTGGCTGTTGAAACAATAAAGAAGGAATTAAAAAGAACATCTGGAAGAACAGGGAACCAAATTTCTCCATTTATAAAACTTTTGTATTCATTCTCCAGTATCTTACCTGAAGAAATATCAACCAAGTTAGCAAAAGTGATAGCAAAATCCTCGATTGATAAAATTTTTGTAAAACTCATTCATACTTACAGTGACTCATTGATTAAGATGCCTTGACTGGAATGCATTATGTTTAATTATGTGCCTCCTTTCCTTTTCCCTTTTAAAAACTTCTCTGGTATAAAGACTTCTAGAGTCATACTGCTGGTTTCCTGAAAGGTCTGGCTAGTACACTACACAATGCCATGTACTCAGCAAAAACAGTAAAAAGGATTAAAGAGTGCAAGAACATACACCATGGCCTGAGCAAATCTGGCTGTCTGTAGTGCCTGGGCAGGTGCTGAAGTTGAAGGCCTCGATGGGGAGGCAGCGATGGTCGAGACACACCATGTTCGGCCCACATGGTGTCCCGTTCTCCACGTAGCCCAGGTCCGTCTCCTCATCAAGCTTCACATGGCCACCACTGCAAGACAACCAAGCGGACCTTGGGACTGCTTGAGAAACTGTGCTCTGGGCTGCTGCCTTTATTTCTGTCTGAGTTATACAACATCCAGGACCAGGCAAGACCAAGTATGGGCTTAGTTATCTCACTGGCTAACGTGAAACAATGCAAAACATTTTTCCTGTGAAAGAGCTTGAGTTAGGTTTACTGAGTTTACTTGTTTAGCACTTTATTTCATCTTATAGTTGTGTGAAGCTATGAAAACATACCATGTCTATAACTGGGATTCATCTAACATACAGCAATAAATTAAGCTGCCAGTTAGCTTTGGCAATGCAGCGTATGTTTAAGTATTTTGGGTACATTAGGTACTTTACAAATACTAAAGAACGTAAAATCAAGGGGCCTGAGAAGAGCATTACATCTCTACAGGCAAAATTAACTACTGCACTGAGGGAACTGCAAAACAGCTGCACTTCCCACATGCAGTTAGTTTCCTGAAGCTTAACAAAGGTTGAACTGAAATAATGGTTATGTGTTAATAGGAAAAAAAATGTAATGGAAACAATTTTCTCCACTAAGGAATGGGAAAGCTGCTTTTCTATGCAAGATGGACATTGGTTGTTCTGTTTTCAGGAATTCCAATTACCTGCAATTGTAGACTCTTCCATAGTGCAAGATTGATGTTGTGATTTCACCATCAAGTTCTCCAAGTCTGGGCACACTGGATATATTGGAGCACAGAAGGTATCCACAGAGTACATCCCTGCATTGAAAGAATAAGAAGACACTCATCAAAAACAAAATTAAATGAAAATCGATGTTCAAAAATATGAGGTTTCTTCACTTTCTTTGTAACGTATTTATTACTCCTTGCTCTTCTGCCACTGACAACAACTTCCATAAATAATGTGGTTCCTAAGAAAATTATTCTCCTTGGAGTTTAGACTGAGAAATCTTTTTACAGTGCTTTATCAAAAATGCTCTGAGTAATAGCAAGCAGGGAGCCATCAAGAACAAACCACATCCAATTGATTTAATGTCCTATTAAGATACAGTAACTGGTCCATAGAGGAGCAACAGTAGTTACTGCTTTTAAATAAACTCTCATATGACAGATATGTAAGGGAACTACAGACACCAAGTTTAATTCAACTGCTGAAGGGATTACTCATGTGAGGTAATTACCTTAGTACTCATCTGTGGAGACTTTTGCACTGTCAGAATAGTAGGGTCTGGCATCTCACATATTACTGAATATTTTTTTACTTTTGAATTTGTAATGGAACAGAAGCAAGGTTATCAAATCTGCACAGAAGGGTGGGAAAGGACAATAGTTCACCTGTAGGCAGAACTAGAATTCAAATGGTATTAACAGAATGGAGAAATTTGAAAAAACAGTTTGATAAGGACTGGTGAAAGGTTCAGAAATAGGCAGAAATAATCAGCTGCATGAATACAGAATGTGAAACAATGGCTTAGTCAGCAATGTGCAGGAAAATATTTGGAAATTTACAATATGATGAAAAGTGAACACAACTTAGCAATGCAAAGGCACAGCATAAAAGGTGACCACACCACATCATGAAACCACAGGCTGCTCTGCTCTGCACTGCTAAGCCTCACTGAATGTACTGGGACCACTTTTGGTCCAAGCACTCCCAAGTTCAGATGGTGCTATCTTGTCAAAGATCATCACTTCTTGGCACTGTGCTCCCTCCAGGATTTCTTGCACAAACAAAGGTCTGCAGAAGAAGGCCAGGAGAAGTCTGATCCATACAGAGGCTTTGTGAGCCTCTTCATGCCAGCTAAAGAACTGAATCACAGATAAAAAAACTCATACTAGTTGTTTTCTGAAAGGATCAACTTACTGTTTATTGCACTGTATCCAAGACTCCTTGTCTCTTCCGCAGTTTCCTTTCTCTGTTCCTTCAATATTCAGCTTCTCGTAGCAGTATCTGTCAGCAGCTGTCACTTCTAAAAACAGAAGGAAATCTCTTCTAAGATGATGATGACTTTGAAAAACCAGGTCATGGGAAATGGGGATGCACAAGCAAAGCAAGGAGAGCTTCCCAATTTGTGAACTGAAGTACCATGATCTGCAGTGGCCCATGAAGCACTGCACAATGTTCTTCTCAATTAAAAGCTTTATGGTGGCATCACCAAGCTGTTTTAAATTTTGTTCAGATTGATGAGTGTTTATTTGTCAAAAAATTCCAGAAGTCACAGAAATAAACTAGTGAACATGAGTATAGGTTCCCCTGGTGATTATTAATGAGAACTCAAATCTAAGACTTCAGAATAAACACCAGTAAGTTAAACAACACTAGAGAAAGAGTTGGAAAAGAGAATGGAAAGACAAAGTGAGGGGGGAGGAGTGGGAGGGGCATACAGTTCTAGATGCTTTCAATAGTTCTCAATATGTCTCTTTCATAATTTTTCTTAGCTAAGACAATCTTTCAACCCACATGAATTACAACTGATGTAGAAACAGTAACATTCACTCACTTTCACCCCAGATATATTTACATTGCCGGTCCCTGGTTTTACATCTTCCTCCAAAGCAAATACCCTACAAAGAAAGAAAAATACACAGAAAAGGTTTCAAATTACTTGATTTTCAAAGATACGTCTTTTTTGCTATACAGATTTATCACATGATTTCTACTGAGGCAGCTAATATGCAACTCTACCTTTTTTCATTCAAAATATGACTAGCACCCAAAACTCATGAATGTTAGCAGAACTGTCCCAGGTGACTTCCAAGGATCTTAAAACAAAATCTATAAAAAGCAATAATCTATAACAGTAAAAAGAATGTAAAACAAACTGAAATGCTAATTACCTGTTTGTTATCACATGAATATCCATCCATTTTATGTATATTAGGAGAACACTATAGAGAAAATAAATAATATACCATAGATCAGACAAGCATGAAAGCAAAGTATACAGCAAAAGTAATATGAAAAATTATTTCAGTATCATGCTAGTTTTTCAGTATCAATAGGTTTAATACAATTTTTTACAGACCTTAATATACAAAATTGTAACATTCATAGTGACTGTGAGACTACAGGTGGGGGGTTTTTTCTCTTGAATAGAAAGCACAAAACTCACCTGACTGGAATTTCCTGTGCAGTTCTCTGCAATATCACAATCATTCACTGCTTCTCGACACAAAACTCCTTTAGGTTCAAACTGGGGGGGGAAATAAAGGACAGAAAATTAGTGTTTTTGTTTCCTCATATCTTGTCTTATGTGCAGTGCTTCCTTACAGCTTTATCTAAAACAAAAAACTGGAAATATTCATGTGCTGACTGAAGTGGGAAGACTTTCCTTTGCCTGATGTGCATGCTGCACCACTCAAGCCATCTACTGGTGCAAGTGGTACCACTCTCTAAGGCACCTCCTCCCAAGTGCATCACCTGCAGGACCAAGCAGCAGAAGTGCTCTCCTGGGACAAAGGACCTCTGGGGTTTATCAAACCACTACCACAGCAGCTTGCAGCATTATACTAACCAGGCCATTGCATCTCTCTATAACTATTTTACTTTTCTTTACAAAATAAAAAGAGTGATCTCAATCTTCTCTGGGAGGAAGAACACTGCAGAGCTCTATGTATAGACACTTTGGTTATCATAATCCCCCCATTGCTGTCGCAGAATGGAAACTATTAATAAAAGTACTGAATTCTGTATGGTCTGACACCATTTTCTAAGTGACAAGATATCTAACAATGAAAAATATACCAGTGACCTAACATAAGCATTTTGGATGAAGAATTATGTGCTAAGTCTCAAGATCTAGAAAAGCAGCAAGACATCCCATTTGTGGCAATTGCTAGTGCTTATCATCATGGACATACTGCAGATGCCTTATTTTTCCTGAAAGTTTTCTTAAAACTGTGATACCCAGTTCATTTTGCAGCTCTGTGAGTTTTTCCTTTTTTGGATCGGCACATACACACATTTCTGGGGGAGAAACTGCTAACTCCACAGCTGGTGTGAACAGGCACACAGCAGTGGGAGAGCTAGACTACGGCACTCAGTCTTCAGCTTCTTTTTCCTAACAGTCTTTGGAAAAATGCAGACAGGAACGTTGTCAGAAACATTACAGGATGCTGGGTGTACACTCACCCATGCTTTGCTTGCAATCTGTACTTCAGTCCTGCTTTCTGGCAGGGTATTACAGAGGAAGGTAACCCCAAGGTTGGGACCTGTTATACATGGTCTTTTGGGTTGTCCTCATTAACGCCTCCTAGGGATACATGCCCTGAAAAATTCTACTTTTCTTTTCATTCACTGACCCTTGTCACTCTGTATGTAGATAAAACCTTGTCTGCTTTGCAAAAAATAAGCTAGGTGTACAGAAGCTTAGTTTTGCTGATAGTCTTTAATATGGTGCCTATGTGACTTGGATTCTTGAACAAAATTCACCCACACTGGCAATCTGCTGATTTTTTTTTATATTACGTTTAAAGAAAAGGAATGTGCTTAGGGAAATGTGATCTGTTCCAGCATAATCTGTGCTTCTTCTTTTTTTAACATTAGGATAAGCAAAAAGTCAAGAATGTGGTCCACAGTTATTGCTAATGATCTTCCTAAGGAAACAAAACCATCAAATGTGCACAGACTGAGATAAAAATATCACACACAGTACACTACCATTTTAATTACATTAATACTCATTATCATTATTACTAAATGAGTATAAACAACTATTTAAAGTCATGTTTAGCTGGGCTGCCTTATAGCCTAGATGCAGAAGCTGAAGATCTGGTTAAACCTCCTTTTACTATTTACTGATGTATCAGGAAGAATACCTTACAGTTTACACAGGGCTCGGTTCCCTTTACTCAGTGGAATTTCAGTCCAAACATATGGAGACACAGACAGAACAAACTGAAACTGCAGTCAGGTGTCTTTTAGATGAACCCTTCTGAACAATTCTGCTAGCTGTACTTTTGGTTTTGTTACTGTATCTTTCTCTCTGACCCTCTGTGGTACAATTTTCCCATTCAGTCTCATGGGGCAAATTCAGAGCAGCATGTATGGCACTGTGAGTGGCACATGGATAAGGATGTGCCTGTTCACAGAATTAGAGAATGGTTGGGGTTGAAAGGGACCTTAAAGTTCCAACAAGGCAGGGACACCTTTCACTAGAGCAGGTTACTCAAAACCCCATCCAGCCTGGCCTTACAGGTATGGCATATCCACAACTTCTCTGGGCAATCTGTTCCACTGCCTCATCACTCTCACAGTGAAAAAACAAGTACATGGACGGAAACCTCTATGGTTAATTCATCTAATATTTAAACAAGGACATCTAATGAAATCTCATGGAACTTCAACCTGATTCAAACTTGTCTGAAACTAGAAGGATTTAATTTACCTCTGCATTTGATGACAGTCCCTGCCCCAAGAAGCCAAGCCTAAAAGACAGAGTATAGCCCCAGACAAGTCAGATTTCAGGCAGCTTTAAAAGGTAAGCTTTCAGAAGAGTAATCACAAGGTCTGCAAGGTAAAACACACGTGCTGTGGTGCCTGCAGCCACCTGGCTGCATTCCCAGCAGGATGCTCCAGTGAAGGTCATGGCCCTTACCCGGCACTTCCGACAGCAAAGCCCGTTGCTGCACTGGGAGCCCGCTGTGAGGGTGCACATGTTGCAGCACTCTCCTCCTTCGCTGGCACACTCCTGAGGAACACACACACTTAGAACAGAATATGTGGGTAAATCATATAAACTTTGAGCTCTCTTACTACTTCTCATCTTAGCATGCTACCTGAATGGATTTTTAATCAGGTTTTTAGGCACCTGGAAGCAGAAAAAGGCATGCACTTGTGGGGCATGAAACTGCTGTTTCCTAAGCAATATAGAAAATAATATTTCTAGCTTCATATTGCCAATCATTAAATACTGACATTTTAACACTGACCAAAGTCATGTTTCCATCTAGGAAAATACTTTCTTTAACATCTTTGAAGACCTGGTTCTGCACAGGCAGTTATTACTATTACTCTTCAGAATTCATGTGGTGATAAAATAAAAAAGCAGCCCACATTGCGTTCAACATGATGAATCCTTTGGCACAGGACCTTCATATTGCTTGTCTTCCTCCACTTACTGTTAATGGCAGCAATGAGCAGCAACAAGTCTTGGAGAATCTAGTTGCTAATTTAAAGTGCCTTGCACTTACCGCTATCGTCCCACAGTCACATTCTTCTCCATCTTCCACAAAGCCATTGCCACATTCTGGAGGATCCAGAAGCTGCGGGGCAAATTCAGAAATCAAAGGGCACGTCTCTCCTAAGGGTATCATTGCCATATTTACTCAGTGCAACATGTTTTTTTAGCTAGAACTCCAAATTTATTAACTGAAAAATAGTACCCACAACTCAGGCAGATACAGACTAAAACAACACAACTGAGGTGTACAGAGAACAAACGCTGCTGAAAATTAATTCAGCAATACTGCCCAGTCACATGGTATCTCCTATGCATAAGTGTCAGTTTTACAGCAAATTCAGTTTGAGCAAAAGTTACAATGAAAAACAAAAGATGTGACAATAAAGGAAGAAAATTAAATCAATATGATGTTTTCATTATCTTCACAGTGGTTGCAATTGCTGTTGTTTTGGAAGTCCAGTGATGAGGGCTGAAAGGTTAAAGCCTTCACTATAAATTCAGAAGGAATAGCTATAAAAATTTGTCCTTTGGTAGTCTATGGCTCAGCAATGCAAAGAAAGGTAAGAGGCTGGCTTTCCTTGTCAGTTTTTGTTGTAGTTGCATTTTCTTTCCCTTTTCCTCTACCACAGTAGGGAACTTTCAGCAGTTTTCTATAAGTATCACAGACAGATGAGGAAGTATAGCTGGTAAGGCCTCCTCCCTTTCCTTTCACCCTTCCCGCAGAACTGTAACTTAAAATATCCGAATCTATAAATTTCTGTGCTATCCTCTCTTTTAATGGACATTTAGATTCTGTTCTTTCCAGTTACATTGTTTCTGTTTTCCTAAAATTTCTACAGGTAATTCTTCCAAAAGATTTTTTTTTCCTCTGGATGTAAGAAAACGTAATAGTAGTTTCTATTATGTAAATGAGAAGGCACATAAGTGTGTCATCAGACTAAAATTTTGCAGGTTGTCTTCCAAGTTCTCCCATTAAACTAGGATCATTCTGAAAACCACTCTTGCTTATGAGCCATCTGCACAGTAAATCACTCGTGGTGTAGAGTGCATTTCTCTCTGGCTGCTGCCTTTCTGTTCGTAGCCCACAGGATGGAGCATCACCCCACGTACTTCACTGTGCCACAAACCACAGCCTGGCACAGGCAGATGTCCTATTATTAGATCTCCCTATTGAAATGGAAATTTGACTGCAGCATGAAATGCATATATAGAATTTAACATAAAATGTATGTAAGCAATTAACTTTTAGAATCATTACGAAGTTGTTAAAAGTGCTTGTTTCCTATGCATTTTTCCAGACGTCTTCAGTGTCTCTAGGTGTGCTGCACAACAGAGACAAGCAGAGAGCAGCAACAGAGCATCCTGCCTTGAAAGGGCCTTGAGGGGAAGCCGTATGAGGCGCAGCTGAGAGCACTTGGTGTGTTCAGCCTGGAGAAGAGGAGACTGAGGGGAGACCTCACTGCAGTTACAACCTCCTTTGTGAGGGGCAGAGGAGGGGCAGGCACTGATCTCTGCTCTGGGGTGACAGTGACAGGACCCGAGGGAATGGCCTGAAGTTGTGTCAGGGAAGGTTTAGGTTGGATATTAGAAAAAGGTTTTTCACCCAGAGGGTGTCTGGGAACTGGAACAGGCTCCCCAGGGCAGTGGTCACAGCACCAAGCCTGACAGAGTTTGAAAAGCGTTTGGATGATACTCTCAGGCACATGGTGTGACTCTTGGGATGGTCCTGTGCAGGGCCAGGAGTTGGACTCAATGATCCTTCTGGGTCCCTTTCAATTCGCCATATTCTATGATTCTGTGAAAATATCGGGCCAATTTGCTGCAGTACATAGAGACAGCTAAATACAAAGCTGAAAACAAAAAAAAACATTAAAAGCAAATTGTATCACTTTTCCCCAAAGTCATATTATTCATCCATTCATTTGAAAACTGCATATGTTCAATCTATTCCAGCAGCCATTGATGCAATTTTCAGGATCATAGCTGATATAACAGAGGAGCAGTGTCAAACACTGCACAAACACATCAGCTTTCCTCTATCTCATAATTCTTGAAAAGCAAAAGCAAGTTTGTGTTTCACCAGCCTTGCTAGGAAACACATCTTTGACAGCTTTGTGAATTAGACAGACATCCACTGACACCTTTAAACCAACCCAACTACAATACATAGGAGTCTAAATCACCCTGGCTTCTACTTCTAACTTCTACATTTCTGCATGCCATTAGAAAAAGATTGTAAATGCTGCCAAACTAAATTGAAAGCAGGGTAAATGTTGTTTTGTTTTTCAAATGACAGATGTGTAAAAAAACATAATCACTAAATCAAGACCAAGTAAGGCACCTAACACTATTTAAACAATTCACTCAGAAAAGAAATAAATCCATCAGTATTTCTCTTCACCTTCAATGAGATGGAAAAAAGCAAAACTTCTAAAATGTAGCTGTATTTCAAATAAGAAATTTTACATCTTATTAATGACTTATGGTGCTTTCTTTCCACTTTTAATAATACATTCTTCCATGAAAAGAGACCTTTAAGAGACAAGCAGGCTCAGTTTGTCCAGATTTGATGCCTTCTCTTCCCCTCTCTAACATTTATTGAAACTCTGTGGTTGTCAGAAGATGCACTTTTTCTCAGGCACACTAGAAGTAACGTGCACAACTCCTGAATTGACTTTGTTCTCTTCTACATCTGTGACCATCTCATCTATCAAGTCTTTTTTCCATATTGTCTTTCTGCCTTAGCCTCTTTCCTTTGCTTGTTGAAAGAGAGCCATTAGGTAGAGGTTAACATTAACATATATAGAAAAGTGTCAAGACAATTACCCTGCTTCCTTTACATTTGAACATGTGCTTCAGTAAATGGAGCAGGAATATACTGAAACACTGCTACAAATCCTCCTTTGCAGAAGCCTTTGCATCTTGGGCCTTGTTTTGTATTTATCTCCTTTAAATGTCTGGTAGTAGGGCAGTGTACATCCTGCAGAGGCTATAGAAGCTGTGTCTTCATCTTGGGACAGATGTGAAATAAGAACAATCCTACTTCAGCCTCCAGAGATTTGTACCAAAATACATCAATTCAATGGGAATTAGAATTCAAGCTGTGCATAAGTTTACCAAGACACTTGAAAACTCAGTAAATGCAGTCAGTTTTAACATATAACATAATATAATACAATTATATAATAAAAATATATAATATAAAAATGTCTTGTATTTACAATATTCAGAACAAATTGCAAGAGCAGTGGTTCTATATCAAAGGCTGTAGGAAGTCTGTTGGACATGAAATTTATTTAAAAAATTTTTAAATATCATTTCTAAAATACTATGAACTAAAACAATCTACTCAGACACACATGTTACCAGAATAGTTAGAACTCAGAAAGAATCAGAAATACCAAAATTACAGGTGTTTCTTCCAATAATATAATTTTAATTTTTCTTGGTTTCATCTAAATTAGCAATAGAATAGAAATAATGCTCAATAATAAGATAATACTTACTTTGGTTGGTTTATTGAAAAGGCAGGCTCCTCCTCCATTGTTTAAAAATTCGTGATACTCTTCAATATCACACTCAGAGAACTTGCTTGGAAGATAGTACCTGGCAGAAATAAGGCAGCAGGATTACTTTCTCTAGTGTTTTTTACACTGTATTTTCTTTTTTCAAAATAGGAGAAATACAACATTATACGTTAGAAAAAGTATAAAAGCACACTGTTCAGAATCAGAGTGACTATCTCTTTATAAGTCTATCTAATTTGAAAATCCTTTCAGTAAATAACAAGGAAATTTCAACAATGACACAGAGTTCATGGAAGTGGAAGGTCTAGAACATTTCACTAAATTTTTTACATTCCAAAACACCGCAAGTCTTATTAAGTGTTTAATTCTCACAAGCGTGACTTGTTTCACTAACAGGCCTGATCTCAGAAATACATTTAATTCTTCCCATACATACAGCAGGAGACAAAGACTGCTCATAGTTTGTTTCCCTCTCAGAGGAAATTGCTCTCCCGTCCCATGGATTTTTTGTATAATAGAGTTATGCCTTTAAATGTGCTTCCAACAAACACCACCTAACATTTCAGCTTCTCCTATCATGTGTCCCACTCAGTAAATTTCAATTTCAATTGAGTACAGAGCACCTGCCTGATGCACAGTGCCCCACCAAAAACAATATGATGCAGAGAATCTTTGCAAGGATCCTTTCCACAGAGAAATAATTTTTCACAAAGCAGCTTCAGGGATCTTTATATTCAAGTCCATAGTCATGAAAGCACTACTGCTCCAAGCAGACTGTGGAGTCTCAAGGGCTTTATTAGCTCATCACTGGATAAAAAAAATATTAGCTGAAGTGCTATCCTGCACTGCTGGGAGGGATAATTGGCCTTTTCCATATCTAGTGTTTATGATTTAGGTCTAAACACTACAGAGATTGTGGAATTCACCAACATTCATTAATAAGATAGGTAAATACAAGGCTTTTTTGTGTACCTAATTATTTGAAAGGTTTGGACTTCAGATAAAGAAGTCAAAGACCCTTTGATAAGAGAACACTTGTATTAGAATCAAAAATGCTTCTCAGATTGGCTTTTTAACATACTAAAAATCAGAAAAATCCTACCAAGTATGCTTTCAGGTATACCAAGGAGAAAAAAAGCACATATTCACACTTTCAAAGACCTTCAAATGAAATACATTTCTTGGTTCAAAATTTTTCTGAGCACAAAACCATTGTGAAAATTTGCAGATCCATTTGAAACTAATTAAAAACTTGAAACACCATCTATATCTAAAACTGAACTACAGTTTAATTCATAAAAATGGTAAAAGACAGGCCTGTAATACAAATTAAAGCCTGTATACACATGTTAGAAAGCAACAAATTTCATACAGAAGCAAAAATGTGATGACTCACTAGTTGTCATAAAATCTCTCCATTGACATTACCTGTAGGTATAAGCACACTCAGCTACAACAGGGGCAGTTTTTTCTAACAATATCAAACGCATTGAGGAATAAAAAATGATAGACATAGATGAAATATTCCAACAGAAACACTGAAAATGAGACATACTTCAGAAATTTGATTTTACTGTTTCAAGAATTAGGGTGTGTCATTGTTTGCTCCTATAGCTCAACAGCAAACTTGCAGGAGGAAGGAAGCTACACATGCTGCTGCTCCTTTGCAATGACCTAGCTTGAGTGTTGAGCCCTGTGCTTTGCAAGTTAAATCTGCATTCACCATAAATCCTCACATATTCTCTCATTAACTCACTTACTGTCACATTTCTTTGAAGGTGTCTGTGTATGGTATATAGCTAATATCATACTTCCTGAAAAATGCGTCTCCAAAAATATTCTGCTGAACCACATAAGGCAAACATTTTCACACCTTTCCTTTATGTCACTGTATGAAGAACATGACTTTCCTCTAGTGAAATGCCTTACCCCATATCTCCCATTATGCATCCGGACCACATGTCCTCACACTTACACTCACCTGACAAAAAGAAAACAAACAAAAAAGATAAAATCAAAAGTTACATCTTAAGGCTTGTGAGTCCAAAATAATAAATGTCTTATCACAAAAACCACACTGTACTCAATTCCATTTCATATTTTAACACAAGTTGAAAAGAATAATTTGCTGATTTATTGCACACCCTAGTCTAAGAGTATCAGTGCACACTGCCAAACGTTTTCTAAAAGCTATACATGATTTCGTGCAATCCTGGGCTTTGAAAATATGTCCTGTTTTTCTTTCCTTCTCTTAAAGTGAAGTTAGAGGAAACTGCAGTGTCAGCCTTCAGCACTTGCAAATCATGAGTCAGCTCTACCATCTTCTCCTGTGTGATGCTATTCAACTCCCAAATTTTCTGAGTTAAAAAAAAAAAGAATCATTTTAACCCTTCTGCTTTTTAGTTCTCTCCTTTGACTATGCTAATATGCCTGGGGAAATCTTCCCTTGAAAAAAACCCCCTAACAATAATGCAGATTAAAAAAAAGCATTAAATGGTCGTTAAACATAAGGCAATATAGCAGGATCTATCTTCTGCTTCTTTCCTCCCTCCCTTCCCCATGAGACTCCCTGAGTAGCAGAGGGCAGTCCTCCCTTCTGCCCTGCCAGCCTGCCTGGGAGCCCTCTGCCCTCATCACAGTTGTCCACTTTCAAAACTGCCTCTTGCTTCTGTTTCAGTAGAAAAGCTTTGAACTTGCATGTTCTGTAACTTGCCTTACTGTACAAATGAACATCAGTTTACTGCTTCCATTTTAGAAGTACAATTAGAAAGAAAAAACATTGCATTGCATTCTCCTCTCTCCCCACCAAAACAGTGTTCTGCCCCTCTCAGCTGTAGAGAAAGGGAATCACCACTATTATTATTTTCACTTTCACCCTGCCCCGATATCAGCTCAAAAATATTCAACTGGAAAATGAATATGGAACATGTCTGTAGCACAGAGCATCCATCCTACATTTCTGAGTATTTTTAAAAACAGAATTACATAATCTGCAAAAACCTTTAAATGCAGATGTATCCCTCATTATATACTCTCTTTACAATGTCTGAAAACAAAATCCACCTAAACAGAGTTCTACTACTCACATAGTAATTTATCTTTTTTAAATGTAAGCCAATAAGTATGTATTATCCAATAAGTAAACACTCCAATTCATCACCTAAATTGCCTCAAAAATGTATTTTTATTTTAATCACACTAAGCTGGGAATTCATATAACATGGAAGCAGGAAAAGTGAGGTGCTTGTTGCAGGCAAGACAGGCAAGATCTGAATTAAAGCATTGCACATAAACAAGGGTTACTAAGAAGTTGAATACCACGGTTACAGCAGAGAAATGGTAGCAGTAGGATGGCAAATGAAAGAGATTTGTGCAATCCACAAGAGGAACGAGCCATTAGGGTAATCTACAAGAGGAAATCAATCAAGGAAAACAGAAAAAGTAATACTGTCAAAACCGTTCTGTGTAACTGTACTAAGGTGCCCTCTCATTATCCCCCACTCTAACAAAGTATGTTTCCACCTTTATGCCATAAGATGGCAGCCATTTGGTCTGTGGATGGGACACCAATCTCCCTGAAATGAATGGAAGTGGCAGACAGCTCCATGGTTTATTTTGAATTAAATGGTGACACCAGTGCTGTCAGGAATTATGAGCAGGGGAATAGCACAGCATTTAGATAGAGGAAAGTTAATGATATCACAGAATTGCAAAATACACTGAGTTGGAAGGGACCCACAAGGATTACTCAGTCCAACTCTTAGCCCTGCACAAGACCATCCCCAAGAGTCACACCATATGCCTGAGAGCATCATTCAAGCACTGCTTGAACTCTGGTCAGGCTTGGTGCCATGACCACTTCCCTGGGGAGCCTCTTCCAGCACCCAACTGCCCTCTGAGTGAAGAACCTTTTTCTAATATACAACCTAAACCTCTCCTGACACAATCCCAGGTCATTCCCTTGGGTCCTGTCATTGGTCACTACAGAGATCAAGGTCTGCCCCTCCTTTCCCCTCACTCGGAAGTTGTAACTGCAATGAGTTTTCCCCTAAGTCTCCTCTTCTCCAGCTGAACAGGCTAAGTGACCTCAGCCACTCCTCACACAGCTTCTCCTCAAGGCCCATCACCATTTTCTTTGCTCTCCTTTGGACACTCTCTAATAGCTTAAGATCTTTCTTACATTGTGGTGCCCAAATCTGCACACAGTATCCAAGGTGAGGCTGCTCCAATGCAGAGCAGAGCGGGACAATCCCTCCCTCACCCGACTGGCGATGCTGTGCCTGATGCCCCTCAGGACAGGGTTGGCCCTCCTGGCTGCCAGGGCACTGCTGACTCATATTCAACTTGCCATCCACCAGGACCCCCAGGGCCCTTTCCATGGCACTGCTTTCCAGCATCCCATTCCCCAGTCTGTCTGTACATCCAGGGTTGTCCCATCCCAGGTACAGAATCTGGCACTTTCCCTTGTTGAACTTCCTATGGTTGGTGATTGCCCAGCCCTCTAATTTGTTGAGGTCTCTCTGCAGGGCCTTCCTGCCTTCAAGGGAGTCATTTGTATCACCTACAAACTTACTTAGAATCCCTTCCAGTCCTGCATCCAAGTCATTTATCATGGAGCCCTGCAGAACCCCACTAGTGAGAGGTTGCCAGACTGTTGCCCCATTCACTGTGAACCTCTGTGCTCAACCTGTGAACCAATTGCTCATCCACTGCATAACGTGTTTATCCAGCTGTGTGCTGGACATTTTGTCCAGAAGGATACTGTGAGAGACAGTATTGAATGTTTTACTGAAATCCAAAAAGGTTCCAACAACTGGCTTCCTTTGATCAACTAGGTGAGTTACCTTGTCACAAAAGGAAATCAGGTTTGATAAGCAGGACCTTCCTCTCATGAAGCCACGCTGGCTGTGACCATGTCTGTCCCTTCTCATGTTATTACAAGAAATAAAAATGTTTCAACATTGTGAGAAACAGAAGGAAGAAATACATATCAGAAAGATACTGACAAGAACCTCCAACTTTTAAGATTTTTCTCTTGAGACAGAGTGAAAAAACAAATACCCTCACCACTTATAAGTTTTCTTCTGTCTGAGAAAATGCCAATGTTTTGGGCCAAGGTCTGTGCCAGGGTAACTGCCATCAAATCTGGCTTTCCAAACTGAAAGAAACAAGCAAAGTAGGAAAAGTAATCAGTTACATACAGGTATCTCAGATTCCAGTGAAGCTTTTATCATTTCAAGGCAATAAAAGGCAAAATCAAATGGACAGCATTAAAATTCTTACTTCAGGGTAGCTAGATAATGGACAAGTGAGGAAAGCTAAACCCTGGTTTATGGACAAGTTAAGTAAGAGAAAGTCTGGTTTTTTCTTGCCATTGTGGCTGCAAATATGAATGACAGGATAATTGCAGAACTTGTTTAAAAGTGTATTTGAGTCTATATCTGACTTTATTCATTTATCAGTCTTCATAGAGACATCTCCCTTCTACAGAGCTGCACTAAGATTCCAAATTAGCAAAGAAAGAAAAAAATATTTTGAGGAACATGTCTGCACTGATAAATTCTGTGCAGATAAATTGCCACCACTTTTTGCTCATACCAGTATCCCCACCTACCTCATTCACACCTCCGCCTTTAAGCAAGGAGCAGATTCCACCAGTGTGGGCTATACCACTTCGACTGCTCTGAAATCGACTCCCCCTTTGACAAAAAGGAAAAGAAAAGGAAGTTTAACCTGCTCAGTCCATGAGTTTTGCAACCATCTATTCCAGTATCTACCATTCTGATCTCCAAATAAGAAGCTGGCATTTGCAAATGCTGGTTGCCACCACTACACTGCAAACTGTGCAAAAACAAAATGGGAAAAACAGATAACCATTCACAAACCTCACATGACAAATTATCTCCAGGAAAGTTTTATCATCTTCCCTCCTCCTTCTGACTACCTCATATAAGAAAGCATAAGAAGAAGCAGACTATTTTGCCAAAGTCCCTGGATCCCACCAGCCCTTTTTTTCTTGACATTCTACTGCAGCAAGTGACTTCTGCTGGCACATGCTACAGGCAGCGTGCAGGAGATGCCATCATGCTGCCAATGCAGGGACACTAGTAAAATGACATGTGCCTAATGGGCAATGCTGATGTGGTAAAACTCACAGGGAGATGAATTAGTAGAAGATGCAGAGGTAGGTGAAAACTCCCTGGAACTAAAGCCAGCCTCATCCGATGAACAGATGCACTCTGAGCCTAAATCTAATCACTTCTTTGCTGCTGACCCCATCAGCATGAATGACTGCCAGTTACTGGAGACAAAATATATTCTGCTCTGCTTGAGACTACTGATACATCTGACCTCCGGCAAATTATTTATCTCAAAAAAATAAGGAAAACATCAAGAAGCAACACAATGGACTAACTCTGCTGGAAGTGGAAGTTCATTTGTAACCACTGTACCACCATACCAGCTAACCTCACCTCCCAGCTTAGCCATGTCTAACTCACACACACTATTTCAGAAACTGCTGTTTCTAAACAATCTCTGAATGCAGTATGTCAAACACCATTGGTAGTGGTGCTATGGATAGCACTGCAATTAGCATTACAGGCCAAATTGGGCTCTCTCTCGATCTAGTCAATTGACACACAAGACTTCCCCCCAAACACCTTACAATGTCACAAGAGAGTATAGATGAAGAATGTAAGAAAACATGATTCCCATTTAACAGATGAAGATCTGAGACATAGAGAAACCAATATCTACAAGCACCACTTGTAGATTTTACTAGCTTTCTTCATGGCAGAAATCAACACAGTAATTAAGCATATGTAGTAATTCTGAGAGGGTGGATACTGGGCTTGGGTATCCTGGAACCATGCCGGAGTCATGTAAAAGTGAGGTGTTTAGGTTAAGTTTATTCATATAGGATCCTAAAACAGTCAGCAGAGAGAAAAAAGGACTCCAAAAGATTTGGCCTGTCTCATGTGGATCAAAAATCTCAGCCATAAACTTCACCTCTGTTTTTGTAGATACATTTTATTATATCAATCTTATTTCCAAAACAACTAAGATATTTAGAGGACATAACATTCCTCTCATTCTTATAGCTCAAGTACCTTGGGAGAACAAACTGTTTTGAGGATCTGAAACACTTCAGTAATCCTGCAGCGTGCAGATCATTCAACAAAGCAAAGAAGGCCATAGTGCACTTAAGCATGAAACCTCACTGATTCCAAAGCCACCATTCTGCTTTTAAATAATACAACAGGGCTGTTTGTGCTCTACTGCTGAAGAAGCCAACCTCTGAGGTGGAACCATGCATGACCTGCCATGTATCTGCACTTGCAGAGTGGGTAATTGCACAGAATAACAACGGATTACAGCGCATACAGCTCAGTTCTGCTAAAACTAAAATGAGAGTCAACCCTTCAGTTGCATTGGCAGGCAGTTTATGCATTATCTTTTCCCCACCTCCCTGTCTGAAATATTATTTTCTGAATTATTGTGGATTACACACACAACAGAAAGGAGATGCATGAGCCACTTGTGAAAAGCAACCCCCAAGGAAAGAAAAAAAAAACCCAGTAATAAAACATCACATGAGGTTACGTACGAAAAAAGGTGAACTGCGTCACTTTTCTCTCTGATAAAATCCCTCCTATATTTCATAAACTCACGTAGGGTCACCAAGGGATTTTCAGATATGGTGAACTTGTTATCAGTAGCCCAGGTTTCCATGGCAACCAATACTATCCTGGTGTTAAGTTGTTCTTTATATATCTAGTACATCAACAGAATGAACAAATACATTATGTCAAATAGAACAAAGGTGAGTTTTACCCCTTTTTGTAATAGCTTGCATTTTTACATAAATAAATAATTTGCTTCCACTATCACAATTTAAATTTTCCCAGGTGATTTTATCTCCCTTTAAGCCAACAAACAAACATGAAAACAAAGTAAAATTTAAATTTTAGTCCTCATTCTTCAATCCGCTCTCTTAGTCTGCAAAAAGATCCCCCGCAGATCCTACACAGGCAGAGGTGCATAGAAGGAAGATTAGATTTTTGAATAATTACTACAGAACCATTCCAAATAGTTCAAAGACTTGGAATTAATGGGTCTTTTATAATGCCCAGCTCACCCCAGTGACACACAAAGGCTCTCCTCTACTGAATAGTGATCTACAAAACCATATCTTTTACTATTGTAAACATCTACACGAGTATTTAACCTTATGCTGGCTGAATCACAAAAAAAGGCCATTTTTTCATTGCTGGGGATTAACACTCCACACCAAATACCTTCAAGCATTTTTTTAGCAATACTTTAGTGTGGTGAGATGCAAGAGCCAGCATCTCATCCCATTTAGCATCATAATACACATAGTCCACCAGTACCTCCCTATTCTAACTCATTTACTCAAATGCACTTTTTCTGGAGAAATTTCAGTGCATTCTAATCTCAGATTGTCTTTTGAGTTTCAAGCTGACAACACAGGGATCCTGTGTAAAAACCTGTTATATCTAAGGTGCTCTTTAAAACGCAGATTCAAGGGACTGATCCAGCAGGATACTTAAATATTCAAAGCCATGAGAAATCTCTAATGTTTTATGTTAGACAAAAGGCTTCAGAGGTGGCTGACCGTGGTTCTACATGAAAATTTGTGATCTCTACATACATTATTATTGGTATACCGTGAACTGACAACTCCTACATATATGGGCAGGAGAATCATATGACTCATCGCACACGTAAAAGAACACTTAATTGAGTAATACTTACTAAATCTGCCATGTTTACAACTGATTTAGCATAGCTGTTAGTATGGCCAACTGACAAGCGGTGCTTTTTACACTGTGAAACAAACACAGACAAGTTATATATACAGAATTCAGAAAAACAGGCTCCATTTCCAAAAAGAAATGAAGTAAAAAGCAACTACATCAACAGTAAAACCCTGTGCAAAGTTTGGTCTCCTGTGCTGAATGTAATGATAATAAGCAACAGCAGAAAATTGCTCAGAAATTTACATTACTGATATGCTTTACACAGCTGTTGTGAGGATCGATTAATTCCTGTTTGGAAAGTACTCTAAAATCCTTACTGGGAAATGCTATAGGAACAGAAACATATTGTTGCTTTCATCTTTATTGCAGCATGGCATTGTATGGCAATTTTAAAGTCAATCATAAACACCAATGCAGAAATTAGCAAGAAACAGGTCTGTAGTTGAGACTTCTTCAGGTATTATCCCAGAAGTGACTCCATCCATGTTTTAATCTAACAGACTTGGGTTGTTTTTTTTTTTCCTTCAAGTCTCTCTCTTACAATGTTTTCTGGCTTTCTTCCTGTATAGTTCCATACTCCATAATGCCACAATAACTGGTTCAAATCACTTTAGCAATCAGACTAGAATGGCACCTTTACTGAAACCTGTAATGCAGCACTATAAAGATGACACTGAAAACAGCTGTTCAGGTACTCCTATTTACAGGAAAAAAAACAATTATGAATGAGCACCATGGGTATGAAAGTCACAAGTATCTCAGAGTAACTTAGGACAAAAACCAAAAGAACAGGACTGTGAACCTAAAAATGGCAGAAAGGATGAAATGAAAGATCTGAAATTTAAATGGAAAATGAAACACTAAAACCAAGGGAAATAAGTATACTACTCAAGTCTCTATTTGCAACTAAAAACTCAAACTTCAGGATACTTAGAGACACTGGAGGCCTACTGAAATATTTTCGGTATATTAATTTATAAGTTTATTTGGGTTTTTAAAGCTTTAATTTCCAACTGGAAGCAATGGTTGGACAAGCAGCTGAGAGGGCAGACAGGAGGGCACAGCACTCCTGGCAGTGGTGAGCCAGTCCCCGAGCCAGTTCCCAGGACCAGAGGAAGAAGTACGAGTTTCATTGTGCCCTCTGGGCATGCCTGGTGAGGGGGAATGACAAAAACAGCTCCAGTTCTGCAGGGTGTCAGCTCCACAAGGAGAGCACCTGGAGAGTGGCATCGACTGCATGCACAGAAGGTGTTCTAAATATACATGTGGATCATCACAGGCCATGGGGAAAGGGGTGAGCCCAGAGCATACGAAATTTTTGTCCCCCGGGAGGAAATTATTTGGCTTCTTTGGTCATGGACATTCACTGGCATTTGCTTCAGAGAATAAACTCCTAAGTGGACTGACTCTTGCAGGAGCTGTAATTAACCAAAATTAGGAAATGTGGTCCTTGCAGAAAAGCTGCCCAAACAGATGAGGTTGCAAGGGTAAAGTTGCTGCTTCATGTCTTTAGGCTCAAACACAATTACACTAATTTAGGGAATTTGCATCCAGTGTTATTGGTTTTAATCCAAGAATTTATTGCTATGCTCACCAAACTGAGCTGATGGAGGAGTATGCTGTCCAAGGACAGTGGCACATTCCTTGTACACTCTGATGTCTATTTTTGCCAATTCTGGTATTGCTTGAGAGAACTGCTGCACATTACAGAAAGAGTAGACAAGATTTATAGAAATATTTTTATTTTTAAAGCCATAAAGGACCATAAAATCATCTCATGGCACCAGTCAGATGGGCACCACCAGTCTGAACTTTATCCAGTTACTTCAAGATGGGATTCTATCGTATGTGTTTGACACTACGTTTGAAGACTGCAAGTGATGAAGAACTCACCATTTCCTTTGATATTTCCTTCATTAATTATTAATCATCTTCACTGACATAAATCTGTGCCTTTTCCACTTGAATGAGTCTGGTTTTTCTTCAATACACTAATCTTTATTATGTCTCTTTCCACTACATTAAAGAGTCTATTTATTTCTCCCATATAAAATACACAAATTTAAATAATTTTCTCTATATTGATTTTGATGTATCAAAAAAATGTAGTCACTATCAATTGCCCCGTTGTCAAACCTGCTGCACAATTGCAGTAACTGCACTATTGATTGCTGAGTGGCTCTAAGACAAGTGCTCAAGAAAGCCAGAAAGAAAATCATCAGCTTAAGTCACACTGACTTAATGACCCTTCTTTCTGATACTCAGGCCTAGTTGCATTCTTGGTGTAGTCACCTTGACAAAATTCAGAAACAACTTCATCAATGGTTAATGAGACCAGAATCTTTTCTATTAAGGACATACTGAATGTATTCTGGCCATATACTGTACTTCATTGTTATCCCTTATGCATCAATTAAAGATGATGCTAGTCATAATTGTAAGATGTTGAAGTCTGTCAGTCTTACCATTAGATGATCATTTACAATCATTAACTCAATGTATTTTGTTTCTTCTTCAACTTTACGTGGAATCTGACGAACCTATGGAGAGAATACAACTCTAAGAGTCTTACAATACAGAGAGAGTTTAAGTGGTAACAAACATCAGCACTTAGTGACCCCCCCCCCCCTTTAATAAACAGGGAATGAACTCTCAGTTTAGAAGATTTATTTTGAGTCAAAATAAATTGAGATAAACTAGACACTTGTCACCACTGTAACAAAAAAAATACATGTTTCATTAATGGGACTTTCTGATAAAACCCTATACTCAAAATGAGAGAAAATAGTGAGTTTTTCATTTGCAATTTAGTAGGATTTAACAATTCAATAACTCCTCAGGTAGGCAATGTCCTAGAGAACTCAACAATGTTTAGCTCACATTAAATACCTCTTTTTGTAATAGTTGTATTGATATAGAGACCTCATGCCAAACCAGCACAAGCAGCATCTGGACAAAGGACTCCATCTGGATCAATTAACTCAGCAGACATGAAACAAACTCGAGGGCATATTACTTATAAGCAAGCATAATTGGCACATACCTGCCTTTTCCTTCTTTTGTGTCTTGGCTTTACAACAAAATCCTGTGTAGTATTCATCTGCCAGAACTCTAAGCAGAAAACACAAACAAATATATTGAATATTTACAATATAGTCCAACAATTAATGACCTTGATGCCACGTGACCGTAGTATGGCATTTTTCAGCACATCAGATGTGCCAACAACTCATTTTTTGGTTTCCAGCTAGGAAAGAGACAACGTTACAGATGCTTCCCAGTAACAGGGCTCTTATTAAAAACTCTACTAGTGATAATCTGGGTCTGTTGAAACAGATGATCTGTGGGTGTCACACTTCTGAAAGCACAGCAGATGTTCTATGCCAAAACTTCACCAACACTGGGTGTGAAATATTATTAGCACAGTGCTTCCATGGAGCAAATCACATTTTCAGGAATTCAGCAGCCATTGACAGAGTTCTTGCAATAGCTACCTAAATTAATAAGAAGAGCATGGAAGCCAGAATTAATGCTTTAAGACGATTAGATTCACAAAGCAAAATATGTCAGAGTTGGGAGAAACCTTATAAGATTTTGGCAATGCTCGCTTATCAATACAATATTCCTCTCTGCTAATCCCACTGTGTCTTTAAATTCTTAAACCTCTAATCATAAGCACCAAGTAGTTTATTCTTTTGCCAAATCCCTTTCACCAAATCTATTACTAGCCACTCATGGAAAAGGACACATTATAAATTAAACAGCAGACAATACTTGCTCTCACCCTTTTAAATGTCCAAGAAGTATTTTTCCGTCTTTAATCTTAGATTCATAGTCCCTGATTCTCTTTTCCATATACAAAAGAAACCTCTTCCCTTATCTTGTAAAAACATTTGTTATTCACATAATCCCAAGAAGATCTTTCTTTGAGACATGTAAATTAAATGTTTGCAGTTGCTTCATTTGTAATATTTCTTTTTCCCTTTACTACTTTCCCTCCTTTGTGCTTTCTGCAGCTTTGGACATCCTTTTAGTCTTCAGGAACTGAAAACTGCTTTCAGTATTTCATGGTGATTTTACCAGTCCCACAGAGAAGTAGATAGTACTACAGGAGCTGTGTAAATTAAGGGACTTCCAATTCACATACCTTTGCACACAACTTACGGTTGTGTTAAAAAATCCTGAACAGTTCAATTTCACTGGTGAGACAGGAAAGTTTCTCACAGCTCCACTTCCCACCTGCTGTACATTAATTGTGCAATTTCTGCATGAGGTTCAAAAATGGGGTTAAAAATAACACTGATAGGAATTTCACAGGGCTGCCATACGAACAAAATCTTAAAATACAAAGCTGAATCACTCACTTGAGAAAACACTGCCAGGCCTAAGTGTTAACCTTAACCAGGAGTAGCTAATTGCTGATAAGATAAACCAGGAAAGAAAAGCATGACTAACTGATGCTTTCTTGGCTAAATCTTGGGGACTATACTGTCATTTTGGAAAGAGAAGTCTGCAGATACCTTTGCATGGAGCAACCTGGCCAATCATAGGCCCTCTGCTTAAACATGTTTACTGTTACACCAGTGCACTCAAGCACTTTCTTTACAAAAAAAAACCCCAAAAATAAATTAAATCATACCCAGGGCTCCCCATTTATATCTTAAAGACCTGCAGACTCTTAAGTTTGCAATGATGAGAAACTAAATCTTGAAAACTTTGTTACAATGTAGTTTTTGATTATGCTTTATATATGTCAGTTAATTTAGAGCGTGTTCTAGTGCCATACAACTGGATCTCAACCTGTCATTTTTGGTTTAATAACATGAGAAATGAAACTGGTAAAAATAACACTTTTCAACCAATAAAATAATAATTTGCCATATATATATAGGGTCTCAGATAACTTTACCAGAGAACATGATTGTTTTACCCACCATCGGAAGTCAGCCATCTCCAGAGGGAAATGATGCAGCCATTAACATTAATACATTGACACACATCAACACTGTGTTATAACTCAAAAGCCGGATGAATTCGCACAGGGCCTTCAGGCAAAAGAACATGACCAGTAAAATCACAGGAAATGGTGATAGTTGAGAAAGCCTAACAGATATTTTGATAAGTAGAGATTACCTTGAAAAACTGTAATGAGGATTCACAGGCATAGAATCATTTTTGTTGGAAAAGACTGCTAAAATTATCAAGTCCAACCATAACCCTAATGCTGCCAAGTCCAATAGAACCAGGTCCCTAAGGGTCACATCTACATATTTTTCAGGTGATATCAAACAGAAAAAAAAAAAAAGAAAAAAGAAAAAAAAAAAAAGGAAAGGACTTCTGTCATGCATTATTTGTAAAACAGCACCTTCGATAACATAGTGTTACCTAAAGTCATATATAAGGTCTTATAGATTTTGAGGAAAAATACAGTCTAGCTAATACAAAGTCAAATGCTCTAAGCATGCCAAGTCATTCATCCAAGCTTTCCTTATTTAAAGTCCTCATTACCTCTCAGACCATTGCAAAGTACAGTACAAAAAATTCTTAATTCTTTTCTGCAATAGCTTGGGGTTTTTTTAATACCCAAGGAGCAAAAGAATCTAAAAAGTACATTGCTGTCAGTGATAGCAATGCCGTGATATAAGTGTGTGCTTTTACTATCACTTATACTGAGTATTACTTCATTTTTTTTCCCCTTTCTAACATCAATATTGAAGCTAATGATACATCCAGTTCATTCCTAATGCAGTGCTGAGTGGAAATCTTAGCTTATACACACACTCTTTTAAAGATAAGAGGAAAATCTTGGCTTCAAGGAAGATTTCCTGAGGCTGGTCAAATTGATAAATCATGAGAGTAATAAGGAATATAAGAAATACTGATGACATATCCTATCACAGTGTGTGCTACTAATAATAATAATTCTGATGTAATACTTTTTAAAAAATCAATCACAACAACACTATTGTAAACATTATTTAAAGAAAAAAAAACAAATCAAGACAACAGTCAGCACTCTTCAGCACTGGAAGGGAAGAGGCAGGACTAAGAAGAGACACTGGTGGGGCTCTTGTCCTTTGGAGCTATGGCTATGCATGGAGGATGACTTAAAGACAGATAAATTGAATAAACATTGACAAAGAAAAATTGTGGGATTCCTAATGAGGATGTAATATACTACATCTACTGAAATTTTCACTACAAAACTCAGAAACACCTTTTCAAACAATTTTACAAAAACGAATATGGGCATGTGAGAGCACAGACTGTGGGTTAAAGTTTATTTCTCCATACTGGGTATCCTAGACATAAAGATTCCTTGTTCAGAACTGAAATTAAGATGACCCAGTTGTAGCAACTTTCCTTGGATTTTCCTCATGAGCTGTCTGAAAGATTCTGCTTGCTTAACAACCAGCAAACCCACACACACTGTGCTCCAGGGAAGGACCCATCTATGTGCAGGACTCAGCACCATTTGATCTCAGATTCAACTGTTACCATGGGACAAAAAGTTTTTAACAAGATGACCTGGTATCTGTAACTCTCCTGAAGAAATTAGTCTAGGGATGGTTTGAACAAAACATTAGTGTCTATGAAGAAAAGTTTTACTTATTTAGGATATATATTGTAGAGTATATATATCTGTAAAACTGGCAAATCCTCGACAGAACAGGGATATGTCACAAATGCTGCAGTTTTAGCTTTAATTAACAAGCCAGCTTCTCAAATGAAAACTCATTTTTTTAAAAACCCCCTCTCCCTCCACACAAAATATGAACTGTTCATGGGCATTCATCACTAAACGCACTCGGAACCACTTCTGCCTCCAAATTCATTTACACTGAAATGCACAGCCCTCATTAGAGCCAGTACTGTGAAAGATGCTGATTGGACTGGAGATGAGAGAGTCACCGAACAGCAACAACACTTGCCAAGTTCTTGTCTCCCATGCTTGGGAGGCCCCATGGTACTTGCCCTGTATCTCAAAACAGGAAAAATTCAAGAAGAGTTATAAACCACTGGCAACATGCTGTGTATTTCCATCATCTTTAGGCTACCTCAGTCCTTTCCTCTCTACAATACTAGCATATAGTGCCATCCATAGACCACATGATTTGTTAAGAGAAACATATATCACAACATGAAGGTCCAGGAGAGGTTTCAATCATTGGATTCAGGGTTTTTTCAGCACTTCAGGTTCTTTGCCAGTGTTTTCACTGTTTCAAAATCCTTTTTTTTCCAGAAAAAAAAAGAAGATACATACAAAGAAACAATACACTCTCAGAAGATGATCTATCAAATACAATTAACAAATTTGGCTTTAGACTAAAACACTTCATAAGTCATGAATACTAAAAAATCATACCAGATGGCAGGTCATCCGAAGGAAACTCAAACAACTTGGATTTGTAAACGGAGTGGAAATGAAAGTCATCCTGAAATAGTAAATAATTGCAAGTATTAAACGGGGAAAAACTAATCCATCTCATGAGCCTTAAACAGAAAAATTCCAAAGGTTTTTGTTATCCAACACATATACCAGTGAACATGCAAGTTGCAGGGTACCACTGTTCTACATTCGTCTCCTTTTCCCAACTGTGATGTGATCGCTAACTCCACAGTTATTGGGAATATCTGAGTACATCAGAGTGGCTGAGCACACTTAGAGCCAGGCTTAAAACAGCTGCCCAGGGACAGACAAAGAGAGTCACAGGAGATGCTGAACTAGAGTCAAGGATGAATCAGCAGGAGACTGATGTAATGAACCCAGAGCAGGAGGGGCCAGAGAAGGGAACAGGGCACTTACAGGCTTCTGTTGCTGCCTCCAAAGGACCCTCCTCACCCTCTGGTGCTGCACTGCTCTACAGCCAAGTGTTACAGAGTACACACATATATACACACCACTGACTGGAGATCTGCTTTTGTCTGTGATGGTGGAGTCTTACATATGAGGTAAATCAGTTGAGAATGAGGGGTCCCACAGCCCTATGCCTACCCTGTACCCATGGATGACTGTAGTCAACAAACACAGCAGGACTACTGTAAGTTCTACTTACATCTGAGGTGTAGTTTTCATCTGGCTCAATAAGGTAAGTATGATTTCCATCATAGAACATCCCACTGTCAGGAGCAGGAAATGTAAATATCAGTTTAATAAACAGATAAAAGTGCTGCACGGAAGTAAGTTGAAGAAGTTCATACATTTTAAAAATTTAAATATTTAGAAAATGAAGCAGTTAAAACTGGTTTCAGGAACTGAATGCAATTCTGGATCAAACTTTTTTTTTTCACTTCAGAAAGAAAGATTTTCTCCTGTGGTGAAAGAGACTCTTCTTTCTTCCACAAACCTGCTCTACAACATATATAAACACCACAAAATAGACTCATTTAGCCAACTGAAAATCCAGTTCAAAGCCCCCACTCCCATGCAAGAGATATCTACCTGCAACAGATAAGTAAAGGATCTGTCTTTAGAGACATGCATATTTGGAACATACACATAGTTTTCCCAAAAAAAAAATGTTATTGAATTGAATTATCCTTAGGTTTCAATGTTTTTTTATTAACCCTTTCCTCAGCACTTCATTTAAAGAAAGTGTTGATCCAGGTATTACTCTGTAAGAGCATAAAACAAAGGGTATTTCTTATATCACTACCATTCTGATCTTCAAGCAAGCCGGCATATTTTTTAATAGTTCTGCCTTTATTACAGTGGCATACATGCCTGGTTGGGCTAAGGCTGTATCAGCATGTCTCTTTCAAAGGGTCACTACTAAGGTCTTTAAGCTTAGCCATAAATATGAGCTGTATGTTCAAACTTGGCACATAGCACACAACAGCAACATAGAAGCAAGATTATTTATAGATTTACATTACTCTTTAAAACACCCAAAATAAACACTGAATTATAAACAACAAAACCAGATACTTTTCTTTTTTATGCAGCAGGGTTTTTCAATCAGCAAAATTGACATTCAGAGAAGTAGGTTGGTCTACTGACTGTAACATACATCAAGTGTGAGTATATCTACAATGTAAAGCTATTTCACCTTTCAAATTACCTGTGCCTATTCTTTAGAAATAAATACTACCTACACAGCTTAAGCACTTGCTGTATCTTCTTTGCTTGGGAATGACATGATGTTGAGGAATACCCTGTAGCTCTTTATCAGGCAAAACTTCCTTCTAATTGCAATTTTAGTTAAGCATACTGCAAGGCAAAGCTCTATCAGCAAACAGCCTCTCATGAGACTGCTGGACCCACCAGTACTGACCTCTGACCAAGCCACTCAACAGTGACAATAGTCACAGCTGACCTACAAATCTGACTTATCCACTCAAAGTGTTCACAGCTCTTTTCCAAACAACTTCAGTTCAAACAGTGTGCTGTGAATAAACCACATGCTGATGGATGTGTTAGAGAGAAAGCAATAGCAAAATATGGGCCATTTCAAAAACTTTCATTTTGATTACATATATTCTTCAATCAAATTTGTAGCCATGAAAGTCAAATTTGCAGCAGTGATGGCAGTTTTTCCATTCACCACCAGCCGGCAGCAAAATCCCAGACCTGCCTGTGCCCTCTCCTCCAAACCCAGGGCTGCAAGTCGTGCCTGACTACAGCTCATTTATATCCCAGCAACCACCGTGTTTTGCATTCAAAGTCTTTTTCTGTTAACTCATAGGAAACCGTGGTTACTGCATATCACACAGAAAACAACAAAAAACAAAAACAATCCAAACAAAATGGCTCACTCGAAGTTGAGGCTGCAGAGATACCTTTGTCATTAGCAAAGTCATTAAGGAGAGAACACGTTCATAATTGTAACTATTCTGTCAGCCAGTCATTCAATTAATTTAACTAATAAAAGACAGGACACAAAATCGACATTACCACAGAAGAACTTATAATTTATGATTAAAAATCCCCAACATTTTCTCACAAATATGAAAAATTCTGCTGTTACTGGCTGAGATCTAAAGGTACTAATACACAGGAAAGGAAACTTGCATGAACTTTGGGAATATGAAGCTTGTTATTCTATGAAAGGCATCTGTTCTGTCTTAATGCATTTCCTAAAATTCATGAAAGCAAAGCTCCTGCCCTGCTGACCTTATTAGAAGACAACTCTCCCAAGCTTCCTTTACTCCAGTGAGATGCTCTAAACTGTGGTTGAAGCTAAGGAGCTCTGATTGCCAGTGTGTGTCTGGTACTTATCATTTAGATAGAATGTAAGCTTAATACAGCTCAGAAAAACATTATTTTCTCATACTGGGTGCTTGAATTACCAGTCTACTAGAGAAAGCTTGTGTGAAAGATAACTGCTGAAACTTTATTGTAACAGAAATTTTAAAAAAAAAAGAGAGGGGGAAGATACTGCTCAAGAGAGAGCTGAATTATACATTTTTTAAAAATGCATCATTCCTCATGCAACTAGCTACGTTAGAAGGGACCCATTTGCATATCAGGCCATTTAAGAATACAGAGCAGCAGGACAGTCACTCTTAAGAATAAACCCACAAAAAGAGGGCAGGAAAGGACACATGCAGGCTCTCCTTCCTTCCTGTTTTTTCTCCTAGGAGTTCACAGGGGCCAAGACCTAATGGATCACTGCTAATGGAAGCCATGCAGTGGCTCAGGATGCATTAGGATGCTGCTATTTTTAGTTTCACTGTCCATACTGAAATTGGGCTCAAGTTTCTTGAGCTGCACAGCTGTAAATCAGACAAGTGCAAGGATGATAAGTCTTCTGCGTGCATTCTCCCCCTTCCTAACAAAGAATATACAAGTATAAAAGAAAGACACTACTTAAATATATGTACTTATATGGCTGATACCAAAACTAGAGAATAGTTGAAGATAGACAACAGGCTGAAGAAGATTTCCATCAGCTAAGCCCTGCTTCTGCAGAAAAAGGCAAAGCTCACATAACCTCCACACAGGTTCACTCACTGCCATGACTTTTCAAGAGCTGATCTCAGTATCAAAAGTGCTGAGACTTTGTAATTAATTCTCAGATGCAACAGGCACTGAAGTTGCTTGGTGTCTCCAAAAACCTGACTAGCATCATTCAATAGGGCCAAAAGTAGACAGGTCCAAAAGCTGTACAATCAACACACAGCTTCATGTAACCTTCAGATGACAGATGCTTTAATTATGTTATCAGTAAAATTACATACTTCAAAAATCACAGCAAAATTAATGCACCATTTTATATCTCTTTTTCTAGATTTTTCAAGATTCTACTATATCAAAGGTATTATCCCATGCACAAAGCTTAAGGCCAGCAATTCTGTTAAAACAAAAGTGGATAGTACAAGATAAACTCTAAAAAAGACCAGAAAAGAAAAATAATATACATCATTATAGCAACAAGAAAAGAACAAAATTTCCAAATGGTTCACTGGCATTGTTTTCATTCTTGGAGAATAGGATGTTTGAGCCACTTTTACTCTGCTGTCTCTATAGTAAATTATCTTACAACAGTATCTGGGCACTGCCATAAGTACTCAGTTTGAAAAAAAAAAAAAAAAAAAGTAAATTCTCAACATTGTTGAGTACTTAATATTGGTGACAAACTAGTAGGAAAATAAATAGCATTTACTTTACTATATATATTATTTTACTATAAGTAACTATTTTGTGTAAAAGAGTAATAAACAAAGGTCAGAATAACAAAACAGCAGACTTACTGTAATCCATGGCATGTTGACAAGGCAACAAATGATATAGGATTTCCTCGAATTTTTCCCTGATAATAGCAATGTTCTCCTCCCTGAAATTGGAAATTGAGATTGTAAATCCACAGGATATCCTACAGGACCACATTCCATATTGTCAAACACTGCTTTTTCATAAACACATTTCCAAGCCACTGACATAACACCAGGAACTGAGTATCATTCACAAGGGTGTTCATCACAGCTCCTTTTAGCCATGGTTTGCTACAGACAAACACCATCATCTTGACACTCTACACCAAATGAAGATATTTTCAGTGTGAAATCTGTGAAATCCTGTGACAGATTTCAGAGACAAATAACTCTAGAAGTGTTCATCTTTCTTTATTGACTAGGAAAAGAGTTGGAATTAGGCAACTTAGGCTCAACATCTGCTCTGCACATGGCTACGTTGGACAAGATGAACCCTGCTCTGAGGGTAAGGCAATTTCCTTCTTCTGAGGAGAAAGGTATGTTTACCAAATAATAATCACAGAATCACAAAATATGCTAAATTGGAAGGGACACACAAGAATCATTGAGTCCAGCCCTCAGCCCTGCACAGGACCATCCCCAGTAGTCACACCATGTGCCTGAGAGTATCATCCAAATGCTTTTTGAACTCTGTCAGGCTCGGTACTGTGACCACTGCCCTGGGGAGCCTGTTCAGTGCCCAGCCAGCCTCTGGGTGAAGAACCTTTTTCTAATATCCAACCTAAACCTCCACAACACAACTTCAAGTCATTCCTTCAGGTCCTGTCACTGGTCACCACAGAGAAGAAACTAGTTCTCCCCCTCCTCTCCCTCTCATGAGGAAGTTACGCTTTATTTTTTAAAAAAGGAGCAAATCAGAAGTAGTCACTAGGGCTACAAAAAAAACTGGAAACTCTAAGTATAACTAAGCAGTAAAGAAAGACAATAAAAATGAATATTTGCCTCTTTTGCAAATAAAATATACACCTTTCAAACGAAATCCAGCAGAGGCTATTCAAAAAATCCCCCCTAGTTTCACTGATAGGGATGTAAGCCCTACTGCACATGCACTAAGTCTATTCAATATTGTGCAATGTCAATTATTGTACGCCAAACTAGAAAAACAATTCAAACAACCCTTACATTCTCACTGCCACTCTACCCTTCAGAAGAACTTGCCTACTAGTGCCTTGCCAAATTCAGCTATGTTGTAATGCACTAATAGTGGTTAAAGGAGTATGAAGGAGATTTTCAGTGCTTTTTATTAAAATAGCATTTATTTGCAAATACTAGTTTCAGCAAATGTATGAATAATCTACCTAGCCTAAAGTACCAGCCATGTGAATATTTATCTCCATTTATTGCAGGGAGGGAAAGGCATTACAATTACATCTTTTTCAGAAGCCAGCAGTCACTTATGATGTATACCACAGTCATTTTAGACATATGACATTAAATGCTCTTGGATTTTATTTTTTAAATATGAAAAAAAAATAATCAAAATGAGACAAAAGGCAAGAAACTATATAGAATATGTTGGTAGTTTTGTGTTTTGATCAAGAAATCCTATCCTGTCTTCCACAAGATGTGCAAACTACTTTTGAAAGCAGCTACAAAGTATGGGTGCCTTCAGTTTGAGGTGCTCTCCTTAGAGAGCACAGGAGTCTGTTTATCAAAGTACAGCTGCTCACAGGGAAAGAGACTTGGCCTCAGCCTGGTCACTGGAAATCGTTAGTTTTTCCTCAGAATCCTCGCTGGAGGGTTCATACATGCCATGCTGCTGTCAGACCCCAAAGCACCAGTGCAGTGCACCTGGGACAGCAACAGCAGCAGCGCTGCAGTGAAATGCAACCTCTGACCCCACAGACTGAGTGACACTAAACTGGCAGGCTTGTTGCTTCACTCTGTGAGAGAATCCCTGTGGCACATCTTCTATTAGAAGAGTTACACTTTTCCCCAAATGTCTTTCAACCTTGCTATTTCCTCTCTTCTACGTACAGCTTTTTCCTTCACTTTCTGCAGTGACTGCAGCCACCTCTTCTGCCAATTCACCTCAGTGTCTTTGCCTTTGATACAGACACAGAACACCTTCACCAAACTGACCTGTACAGTAACCATCCTGCTGCTCACCATGGGCACCTCTCTGTCAGATGTCTGAAAGAAAATTGGTGCCTCACAGGTAATGTTCCACGTCTCATGTTGGTGAGAAGCTCTGGGGCTGACCCGTACCAGGCTACAGCGGGGTATCTGGCAGAACACATACAACCCACTGCCCTTGGACCAGCATTTCTCAGGACTAACAAGGGTTTGGGACACAGATCAAGTACCAATGAAAAGGAGATGGTTTGAGTTTCTGCTTTGCACTCGTGCATTTTCACTACCAACATCCCAAGTTACATTTGATTTCAGACAGACTATATCCTACGTTGTTTTTCCTGAAACCTTGGCTCATTTTTCCATTTTATTCTCTTTTTTTTACAGCTATTTCCTTTCTATATCTTAGCTACTTGAAACTCTCTTTATTTGAGATTTTCTTTGTTTCAGTCTGTAGGGTGTCCCCCACTACAGGATCATGGGACTGCTTAAGGCTTTCAGGTCTTTTTGGAATATATGAGTAAGAAGTGAAAAAAGAGATACTCCAATAAGTAAATAACAAAACTAACAATTAAATTATGTGGATGATCTAAAACCTTCTGAGTAATAAAATACTCTCTAAAGAGAATTTTTGCAGTAGTATTCCTGTAAAAGTTAAAACTGGAATAAGTGCATGAGTGTGGGAATAATGTTGAAAAGACTATCAGTAGGGAGTTGTACATAGCTCTAGCTGTGGAAGGAATATGGAGTAATTACACAAATTGGTTTGTCCTCAGAAAATGTAGTTAATATGTACCAGAAATAGAATCTCAGGCTCCATTATTTTGCAAAACCATGTCTTTGCAAACAGGAGGAACATTTTTTCATACTAAGAATCTAGTCTGTGGCTCAAAAGTGTGTTTTGATCGTCTTAATGAGAATCAAATAAATGCCCCATGACAGTACCTCCCAATTCATTTATTCTGTAATAAATCCATGGGAAGAATTCATGCACACAGATCTAGAAAAGAAAAACAGCTCTAAATTCTTGCCTGGGAAAAATATAACTCACACAAATTCTATTCTATTTAATCAAGTCAATTCAACTCATCTCAGTGATCTACTAAAGTTCATGGTAATTCTGGTGGAGACAGAAACACAACTCTGATCTCACTCTCAGGGACCAATTCTTATCACTACAAAACATTCATTTCTACATGCTAATATCTGGGGGATATTTTTTATGTATGTACTTATGTTCCTATCACCATAATGTAAGTCCCTTAAAAGCAGTTAATAAACAAATTTAAGCTTATAAAATTTAATTTAATTTCTTCAAATGAAAATAGTATGTTTTTCCAAGTACTTGATGCATTAATGGTGTGTTGTTTCTTTCTGAAGACAACTCTTCAGTATAAGAAATCGTGCTGTCAGGATGCTCCTAAATGATGTTCTGAGGATTTTTATAATCTCAGCAAGGAAGTAAGAGGTGATACAGTGAAATCAGATAGCACAAGCACTGAGTGGCTCTGGGAACAGTGGTTGCTTAGCACTCCTTACCATGTCTCAAGTGGATACAACACGCCAGTAACATATGGTATGTGGTGGGGAGGGTGCAAATCATATACTGTCTATTTGGAAGACTCATTTTCAACAGCTCACAAAATCTGTGAAAAGAGAAGCACTTAATGCTACAAATTCTGAGTTTTGAAGTGTTCAAGAAACCACTGGATGTTGAACTTGGAGGTCTTTTCCAACCCTAATGTGTCTATGAGTCTGTGATTCTGTACTGAGAGTCAGGACACACAAATGGACTCTACAGGACAATGTTTTCTTTAGGGCACATGTAACTTTGGACAAGAAGTTTACTGTCAATGCCTCCCTGTACTGCTGAGGCTGAAATCATGTTGGGTTTGCCATGTACTAAAGCTCTCTTATAGCAGGTGTTGTAATAAAATACACTGTATTAGAGGAGAAATCACAGTATATGTGAGATCTAAGACCACTAAAAGACTAAATGCAATCATCATATCTATCTTCCTTTACTCTGCTCTTGGATACACTCCCTAAGGACTGTGGTTGTCTCTCTTCTCTATTGGTATCTGTAGCAGTGGGAGAGAAGCTGAAAAAAAATCTTTTTTTTTCCTTAAAATACTCTGGTCCCATATGAAAATTAAGATTTCCCTCAGAGGAATGAGTTGAAATTAGGACCAACAGCAGTTCAGTCCAGAATATCAGGGGTGTTTTGTGATGAGCTATTGGCTTCCTGTAGCTATTAGAGCCTCTCCCTGTTCTCTCAAAAGCAGGCAATAATTGCCCATCTCAGCAAATCAAACCATGACACTGGCCTTTGTCAGCTACCGAGGAATGGTTTAGTGTCAGGTAACAGGAAATCAGACCACTCTTCTAACATATGCCATCCAGAAGTGTGAGCAGCACATTTACCCATTTCTGCTCTAAAATTGAACCTGGACAGTATGGAGTGTGGGAGAAAATTAGGCTAAACGTCATCTCCTATAAGACAAGGTCAGCCTAGTGACAACGCCTGTGACACAAACCTGCAACCCACACAGGCACACACACTCATGCCGTACCCAAGAGCAGACTAATGTTACAGCAGAAAGTTCAACAGTTTTGCCTCCACAAGGTGCACAGCCACTGTTCATGCTGTGGTTTACACCATGCAAGGCAAATTTTCTGCCAATGCCTGTGGCACTCTGTCGTCCATTTCCTTGGATCACTAAGTTATCCTTTCTTCATGAAACTTCTCAGTCTTACCAGTGACATCCAAGGGCAATACTAAATATACAGTTGTTTAACAAGGAGTCTATTTATTTGGAGAGATAAAACTGCCATAGCATCCTCCAAAAAAAATAAAACAAAAATAATAAGAATGACCCCAGGATGAATTAGAACAAATTAATCATTATGATAGTGGTCAGTTTGTGATGTAATCTTCATCTTGATGCTTAAGCTGCATAATTATAGCAAAATTCTGAATGAGGGGTATTTGCTCTGTGATCTGCTACGGCTCATCACCAAGAAGACACAACCTTTCTGCCCAAGCTAGCACAAGATTCCCTCCAGCCTGTCAGGTAGGTAGGGTGGCAAAGATACTGAAAAATGAGAAGGCATAGATGTTAGCAATACAAGTAAAATCTGTCCCTATTTTTATCCTTTAAGATAGTTTGTCCATGATCAGAGAGGCACCAGCTGCTGAGTAGACACAAAAGAGATGAAAAACACATTAACCAATACTCATAATAAAGGGGGAAATAAGCAAAGCAAAAGAACAGCCACGACAGTCAGTAATCGTGGCAGTTCACGGTTCTCTGCAGTCACAGTGAAGAAAGCACACGCTGACCATACACTGACAGTGTTTGCTATTTGCCTCTGAGACACTATGACCTTCCCAGGGGAGGAAAATAAGGATGCCCATTCATCTGCTTTTGACATCAGATCCTGAAGTAAACCATTTCCTGCAGTTAAGAGAAGTGCTGGCCAGTCAAACTGATGCTACACTCCGGCACTGACCCTCAAATTCATTACTTTCTTCTTCTACATATTCCTATTTTAACACTCATTAATCCAAAGGAAAGGAGATTGCTGGTCTAGTTCAAATCCTAGTAACACATCTCCCTCTTTTCCTTATGGAAGAAAGCTCCCAGAAGGCCAGCTAAGGCTCAAGCCATCATTCCATGAAGTGCCAGATAACGGTAAGTTTTTTTAAGAGGTCCACTACTTACAAAACTGCATAACTAAGACTGCATAAATGTAGCAACAGGAGAAGAAAATGCACACTGACTGACTTCTACAGCAGAAAACAACTGGTTTTCTATTTGTAAATAGAAAAGTCAAAATAGCACTTTGACCTCTGTAACTGCAATGAGAAAAAACAATTTTTTCATTGCTTCAGCAATTGGTGGGGGCCCCGCTGTGAGGCTCTGCTGTCCTGCAACAGAGCCCTGCGCTCAGCTTTTACATAGCTCAGTAACAGCTCCAGGAACCCTGGTACCACTTCTTTGCAGAGTAGGTCTCTGGAATTTGCTATGCTGTACTGCAGGTGCCTAAAAGCCAAACATTGCAAAAATGTGAAGGATGAACATTAACTCACATAACTCAGAGCCGACATGCTGTATGACATTAAGTGATAATGCTGTTTCAGATTCTGAAATCGAAGATATGGATTCCAAATTTAGGATAAAGCACCACCACTTTTAAGTCTTCCCCACAAAATGTCCATATTTAAAGACTGTTGCCAGCACTCTTAACAAACAGAGACACACATGTACATGACAGGATCCTGCACGCAGGCGACTCGCTCCAACTGCCATTGGTGACTCACAGTAGGCGCTTTCAGCAGATGGCACAAGATATCAGCCCAGCTTCCCGGTTCAGAGGCCAAATGAGGCTTCTGTTTACTGCCCACTAGCTATGAGGGAAGATGCTCTACAAACATAGCTGCAGGGTGTGGACAGAGAGCTCATGCCAGAGCAACACCATCTGGTCTGGAAGCTGCCTTGGCATCTGCTTGGGAAACAGCCTCTTGACTTGCTTTGCCTTACCTTGGTTTAGAGAAAATTATTTTAATTATCAGCTGCCAGACAAAGATGAGGCAGAGGAGAATAGGTTACCTCTTCCTGCCGACTCTGTTGTTGTCTTTAAGTCAGCTCCTGCAGCAGGGCCTAGTGTCTCTTAGTCATGGCGTCAAGTCATTTTAATGACAGGCATTTTGACCCATTCCTGCATGCCTGTTCCAGGGAAATGCAAGTAACACTTTAAGGGACAGTATGAAAATTCTGTATAATCTACCCATACTAATCTGTCACATCATTTCACCAGCCTACCCCAAGTCTGAAGCCAAGTTATAGGCATGTGATTTACAAGACTACTATAAACACAACATAACACGCACATGGATACCAATCAGTCAGCAGAAAATAATGTACTGAGGAAAATGGAAAAAAATACCGCACCTTGTTGGCTCATTATTTCTGAATAACAGAAATTTCTCTCTAAGGGAAAATTCACAGAGTTGAGACTGTGTCTAGAAACATTAACCTACTGTATATAATATAGTGCCAGTTCAGTATCCATAGGGAATAACAGACATGCCTAAGCAAAGCTATTTACAGAAGTCAAGATGAAGAAAGTAAAGATGTCAAGCTAAAAGTCTTACATGGAAGCACTCCTTCAGAAGTACAGCAGCTTCTGTTTGCTTAGCTTAATTCCCCCTCAAAAGGATTAAGTTAAACCCAAAAAGATACTTTCATTTTTTAGTAAGAGCATCTACAAAGTGATTATATGTTATAGCAGTAATTAATTTCTCTTAGTTATACTCAGTCCTTGCACAGTCTGAGATTATGGAACACTTGGTTGCCACTGCTTTCTGGCTATGTATGCTGTACATTGCAGCTCATGGAAAATAACTCATGAGGCACACAAAGTCTGGCAAGACTTTTCTGCAAATTCAAGCTGCCCTCCTTCTGGGGCATGTGAAAAACACAGCAGAGTACACAAGAAGAGACTCCTGATGGTCACAAAGTCACTCAGCTTCTCACTTCAGCAGAACCACCACTTCATCAGGGGGGTCTGCATCCACAGTGAGATATACTTTTCAAGCTCTTGAAGATTTCCACTTTCCAACAACTTTTTTCCTCTCCAAGACTAGCTAAACCCACTGGATTAATTTTTTTTATGTCACAAAATAAAGGGAGACAAGATAATTAAACCTGCAAAATCCTACATGAATCATGATCAGAGATTCATTCTAGCGTAGTATATGCAAAAACATGACCTGGGAATGACTGCTAATATGGAAAGCTGACACTTCTAATTTTCTTCTTCTTGGGAGCAGAATATATATAGAAAGTAAGCTGGTAATAGCAGGGAGATAATAAAATACAAAAAAATGCTATTGCAAATGTACATTAAAAGTGCCAGTCTGCAGGATCATTAGGCCAGGCAAATGCATTATATACGAGGGCTGATTACCTTGCCCTCTTATCCCACAGAGGATACTATGTTTTACTAAACCCCAAAGGGTTTTACAATTCAAGTAATGCTAAAACAGGAAAGTGAGATGTTTCTCAATGCCTATCGACTCAGTGTGACAAGCATGACACTGCTGAAAAAAAAGATATCCAGAGCAACTGAAAACACACAGAATTTAAAAATTTTGCCAACTCTTCATCAAGGCTCATACAGTAACATTAATTCCAGTCAAAACCTACAGGAAGTAATTTGCCCAGTATACTCTAGGACCCCAGTTCCCTTCCATCCTGTCATTCCTTGTTGCACTACTACACTCTGATCTTCTCCTTCTTGTGGAATTTTCAATTTATGAACTTCCATCATACAGTAAAAACACCTATAATTAGTGTAAGAAGTTGCCATTTGTTCTACCTCATTTTTATTTACTTTATTGGTCAAAAATAGCCATTCTTCTGCTGATCCTTCTGTGCACTGTAATGCTTCCAGTTTCACACTGCTGGCAAATTTCATTAATAAACATACTTTTTAAGCCATTAATGAAAATATTTGATCAGAACATTCTGAGCATCAACCTCACAGGAACCCCCTGTTAAACTGTGTCAGACTCACAGACTCCCTGTCAGCTCTTCCTCAGTTAGTTTACTGCTATCACTAAAAAGTAGATTATGGCCTAGATTTGTCATAATAATTTGCCATTAGGCAAACAGATCTCTGTTGAGGGAGTTAGAGAGAGGAGATCTGGTCATATTATGGGAACCCTTATTCAAAATCTTCTCTCAAACAAGCTAGAGAGTAATTTTTCTGATACTAACAGCTTCTCTAGTCTCTGGACACAAACAAAAAAGCTCTGCCAGAAATAGGCATATATAATTCCTGCATTATTTATGATTAGTTCCTTTACAGATTCTTTTTCCCCTCAGGGACTCATCACTAGGTTGTGCAAGTTCCAGGTACATGCACACACAGCTCCCCACCAGGCCCAGGCTCCGACCTCCCAGGGCAGAGTCTTCTGCGCTCCCCTCCCATCCCCTCCTGTCAGCCCAGAGCTCTCTCTTTCTTCAGGACAAAACGTATTCCCTTACAGGAAAGCCTGTTTACCATATGGGCTTTTCTGGCAACTGAAACACCTTCCTCTTTGGTTACAAAATGATGAGTTACCAAAAGCTGAAGAAAAAGTATAGAGATCCTTCTATGGAGCTCAGACAGTGGATGCCTTAATTGTAAGATGCTGGTGGAAGCACCTTGCTGTAAGACTGGAAACATAGCTCATGATTCAGGTTTTAATCTGGCTGCACCATAAATTATTGTAGACTTATGATCTACACCTGTGGAGATACAACAAAATGTTGGAATGCTGCTGAGGATAAGGTCTCATCAAACACAGGCACTAAGATGTGACACCTGCATACTGCTCTGAGTCAAGGGACTACATAAACAACTCCTTGAGCAGACTGCATTTGAAGGAGAAAGTTTAGCTGAAAAAGTAATATTCACCATGTCAGAGGTATTCAGACTTCTCTGCTCTTTCAAGATTTTAATATTTTTCTCACTTCCATACTATTTTCCTAAAAAAGGGCATGGAAAGAGCTGTTCAAATACACATCATGGCACACACCAGATGAGGCTTTAAGACCATGAAGAACAGTAATTTTCCCCTCTTGTGCAAAGGCATTAAAATAGCTGTAAGGTGCAGTTACAGGCATCTCACACACATTACTAGCCAAATAATGCACATAATAACAAAATGAGTATTTGTTTGAACTATCCGCTCTGCTTTGCTGTGCAGCATTCAAATGCATTTGCCCCAAAACACCCACTGCTCAAACTACAACAATGGCATCTCTGCCAGAGCCCCCACAGGCCATGCTGTGGCACCCCAGCTCGACAGAACAGCTGCGGGCACCTTGAAGAAAGAGCAGTGGGCACAGTCCTGCCCGCGCTCAAGGGCTGAGCGCTGTGGGGACCAGCAACATGGCTCAGCACAGCCTGGGACACAAAGCCACAAGGCAGTCTTAAGAAGAAAGGTCTGGTCAAAGCTTCTCTGTCAACACTGCAATGAAAAAAACAGTACCTAGCATTTAATATGTCTCCATTTATGTTGTTTGATGCTGTGAGTATGAACATGCTGTGAGATAGAAGCAAAAAGCAGTGTTTTTTTATGCTGTAAGCACTCTTCCTGTAATTTTGTGCCCATAATACATATACTGTGTTTACACCACCACACTAAAGAATTATAGACTTTGAGGATTGCCTATGAAATATAGCTTCTTCTTGTTATATTTAAACATGCCGTCAAAAATTTCTGGTATTTATCTGCCACAGCTCTACCTGTGCAAGTTCTCTGACTGGGATCTGAATTATTTTCATTGCTTGTTTTTTTTTAGATAGCTACATTCTAAGAATTCATAGAATTGTCCAATGTTTTGGGGTAATATAATCAGAAAAATCTATTTCTACACACTCTGAAGAGAAAAACTGAAAAATTTTAGATGAGAAAATATCACTGAATAGATACCAATTGTTCCTTCTGAGGGAGAAAAATCCAGCAATGTGAATTACTCAGCACTATGGCTGTTTTTTGCCTTTCATCTCACTGACAGTACCAGTGACAGAATGATAACCAAAAAAAAAAAAAAAAAAACAAAAAAAAAACGACAGAGAGAGAGATAAAAGGACACAGAGATTTACTGCAACAACATTAGGTATACACAGGTTGAGTATTGATGTGCTGTAAGCATATGACACAATCAGGAAAAGGCAATGCCAAGAAGGGTTTTTCTCTTTCTTATTAATTGATTATTCTCTTTGCTACCAGAGGAAATTTAGGCCAACACTGCTGCTTTCCTCGGAGTTAGACACATGATGCACAGTAGAAGAGAGTATGGGGGGAAACACTAAAATAATTCAAACCTCCTTTTGTTTTTCTTAGGCATTGCGCATTCCTGCTGGTTTAATAAGAATGTCATAGGTGCTGCCAAACTGTGCCAAATTAACAAGGGCATCTCACAGAGAAGCCTCTCCTCTGCAGCAGCTAAATGCTGGCACCCTGCAAAAACATGTGTAACATCTTTCACTTTCACAATGGTCTAATGTATTAATGAATTATGCAGAAATCAAATGCAATGCAACTTTATTTTATGATAAAAAAGTATGTTAAACTGAGGACTATAAAAATCGCTTTGCTACTTCAAAGTAGCATTTTTTTACGATTTGAATGTTCCTCCCTCTCCCTGCCTCCCTCTCTTCTCTGAAGCTTCCTCAGTAATGGCAGAAGATCCATATGTATTTTACAGCACAGGAAGTTTTACTGGAAGGCAAGGAGAGGGGGAGGAGTGGCAGAAGTAGTTACCAACTGCACATTGCATATGAGCCAAAGCAGGCATCCACTCCCCAGACACATCCGTGCCTGTAACATTCCCAAACTGCTGAGTGGATGTACAGCTGCCTTCACACAGCGACTCAAAGCTCCCGACTTCTCCCATATTGCTGATATGCAGCACTGATGATGTGTGTGTGTGTGAGTGTGTGTGTGTGTGTGTGTGTGTATGTGTGTGTGTGTGTGTGTGTGAAGTCTTCCTGCACAGAGAAACACAAGGGAAAATATATATGTATTTTAAAACACACCTTTCCTTAGCCATAAGAAGGCCGAGAACAGAGGAGGCCATTTTGCTATATAAACAGGCTCGCTCAAAGCCTGCAGCTGGCAGTGGATGGCATATGGACGTTTTCTTTCTGTCACCATTTCTCCCACCAAGGCAGCAAGAGAGATGTTGCCAGGCTGCTTCTGTCTCTGCCTACAGCCCAAGACAAATTGCAGAGGTGGGTGAAGAGCAGCATGTTGAAGCAACTGATAGAAACCTGGCTCCTTTCTGAAATACCTCTCCTGCCTCTGTTTAAGAATATGCTGCATAGCAAAGTGCATATTTTGTGATTTATTTATAAGTTGCACCCTTTTACTAGCTATTTTTAAGTAAGTATCTAAGCAATCTGCACAATCCCTAAAATCTAGTACATTAATTATATTACCAGTTATGGCAAACAATTTCCACAGAAGTTGATGGTACTATATCACCATAATGAAAATGTCTTGTATTTGCAGTAAGATTTTCAAGATATTTGATGTAAAACCAGAGCTCAGTTTCTCAAATGCAAAATAGATCCTGCCGGGCTTTTCAAAAACTGTTTGACAGACAAAGTTCTCTAATGCACTTACAGATGGCTCTAAAAATACTGGTCAGAGGGTACCAGATTTATTTTTAAACAGCTATTGGGTACCAAAATCAGCCTCATTCAGTGTCTGGTATCAAAATGTACTTGGTAGTCTGCACTTTTACAAAAATCTTTCAGTATCTGAACTTCTCTGACAATGTTCCCATGATTGCAGCCAACGGGCTCTTTTGACATTTTGTCACAGCAGCTGCTTCCCTCTCCTCCAATCCCACACACTCAGATGCAACAAAACAAGCAAAAAATGTACACCCTCCTTCCTAGTGTGCTTCCATAAGACTGCTGCCTGCAGAACTCCCAGAGCAGGGGAAGAAGAGCCTCCCTGTACAGCCAGGCCACCCCTTTGCCACAGCTTAGGGGTATGCAAGGTATGAGGCAGCACAGAGAGGGAAACACACCCCTGAAGCAGCAACCCCTCTCCTTTGCAGTACAGTCTCGTGCCCCTTTCACTCCCAGTTCAGCTCACCTCTACTTAAAGCAGATTTGAGAGTACTAAGCAAGGCAGTGATAGCCAAACCCTGAAGTTATACCATGACCTTGCATGGCAGCTAATTGAAGGGGAAATAATCTCTGGGACCCTGGAGACTGGGAGCTTTTTTACCCAAAACATTGTATGACTCTTCCTCTGAAAGGCCTGATTCTCTTGTCTCTTTCACATGCAATTAAACAGTATTTAGAAGCGAAGAGCCACTGATTTCAAATATTTCCTTTCTTCATTAAGGCTTCCTCATCATAAACAGATATGTCCTAATTCAGTGACAGGACTTGGATAGATTAACTTAGCTAACTTGCATATATACCTTGATACAGACAAATGGATTGTTTTGTTCTTATTAATATCAGCTATTATCTTTATTTCTGCTTTGACTCATATTCTGAATCTCAGTCAAGACTTCCTGACTACAGAGCACAGTTGACTGAGAAATTAGTCTTTACAATTTAATGGAACATGTATGTGTTTGCCTCAGTCTGATAATGTATGCAGACTATTATCTCTGATAATAGTAAAAGAGAAAATTTCACATTTCCAAATGACAGAAGGATATAAACCAAAGGATATCTCCAGCTATTCCATGGCTAAAGGACTACTTTGCCCATTTCCATTTCCACTTTCACACTGCAAAGGTTAACGCATTTGTTTCAGAGTATTTAGGTGATCTCAGATTTAGTAAAAAACTTCGGGAATTAAAAAAAAAAAAAAAACAAACAAACATTTTTAAAACATAAACTTTGAACAAAAGTTTACCTGATATTTACCTGATAGGCAAACTTAAAGAGTTTCCATTATGCACAGCATATAATTCATTTGTGCACATTTTATATAATCTACAGCAATTTTACAGCTGACATATACAAAATAAATCCTAACAAACAAAAGGTCCTCAAGAAAAATCTCTCACGTTTCATGTATGTAAAAAAAACACTTCTGCAAAGGCTGTGGGACATTTCACAGAAGACAACTGCAACAAATAGAATTTTGTAGTCATCATCCCAGAAAACATAGAGAAAAAGAAACTCACAACTAGATATTTGGAAATATCATACCATAAACCTTGTTATTCTCAAATTTACAAACAAGCTCACAAAAAATCAACAAACTTCAACATTAGTACAATGAAGAAAGGCTAGCTACCAAAACAAAAGGATTTTCCTCAACAGGCATCAAAAGTAAAGTATTTTTACTAATAAAAAGAACTATCATATATATATTTTGAATAGATACCTGTTTGATAAAACATTAATATACCAAATTTGCCAATGAAGTTTATTTGCCTTGTTTAAATGCTGAAAGTTAGCAATCATGAAATATGCTTGCCTCAGAAGAGTAAAAGAAATCCCTTGAACAATCAGATATCTTCTCTCACAAAAATAGGTGAGTTTGCATTAACATCAAAAGACAAGCAAATTAAAAAAGCAACACATAAAAAAGGAAACTCTTACTTTAACTTCCACTGTCTTCCCACCTTGCTCGATATGCCTCTCAAGATATTCAGAAGACAGCAGGTCACTGCAAGAAGAAATAAAGAGCCATAAGCCTTGCGCATGTGTTCTTGCACTCCCTCTCAGCAAGCACTGATTAAACATTTACATTTGAAAAGGGCAAAACCTGCAGGATACTTTTCCTAAAATGTTCATAAAATCACTGAAACAAGCACCTCCAATGGAGTTACACAGTGCATGGGATACATTGATTTTTAATACCAAAAGGCGGGACAAGGTAAACTGAGGGGGAGTTTCTTCATGGAAGCTTCAAAACCAGCCACTGATACTGATTGTAATTCAAGATACTTTTCTATTTGCTGCTAAAAGTGAACGGTACAGAAATTAGGTGGACTTTAAAAAAGAAAAAAGCATAAGGATGAGAAAGCACTAGGAGTGACTCCAACCAAATCTGAGGGAAAAGGGTAGCTGTGTTGGCAGGCTCCTGAGGACACAGCGGCGCAAGGGTGAAATGACCTTGTAACACCAACACAGTGAGCTCAGGTGTGCACTGAACCAGGAGGCAAAGCCATCGGCCACCGGCACTGCAGCCAGGCAGGCTCACAGTGCAGGGGTGTGTGAAGGCTGTGCTGGGGCTCCTGAGGGAGGGCCTGTCCCGAGGCATCCCCACTCCCGCTCCCCGTGGGACCCCTGAGCTTTAGCAGTGCCAGAGGAAAAGGCTTTGGGCAACAGCAATCCCAGCCTTCAAGTACACAAGGACTTGGAACAAACACTGAGGAGAAAACAATCAAACCTGGGGCAAACATACATAAATCAAATGCAGGCTGTATTTACTAAGACACTTCAACACTAAACTAGTCAAATTCTCTCCCTCATAGTTATTTTCTAGGCAAGCAAATCACAGAATCTGTAAGGTTGGAAGGGACCACATCATCTGTATCATAAATTCGGCTAAGCATTTTCAAAGAACGCAAAATTTTACTGAGATTAAATCAGTATAAAGACTTGATATTGTCCCACCTCAGTGGCGATTAAACTGAAAAAGATGAGCAATTGGTAAAGAAAACCCGAAAATTAGCAGGCTGACTGCCAGGACAAAAGGTAACAAACAGAGAACTACTTGGCAGAAGAGGTAAAATTGAATATTTCTCCTTTAAACCAACAAAACACCGAGGCTAGAGGTGAACTGATCTGCTGAGGGAGGGCAGGAACAGCAGGGTGGCACCCAGGGCAGCAGCTGCTCACCTTTTCAGAGCTTTGCTCGGGCTGAACAGGGAGCAGGACCATGGACTTTGTTGCTCACAGAGACACCGGTGATGGCCAAAATTGGCAGTATGGATCCTCCCATATCAGCCCTAAAAACTGTCAGCTTGGCATTTGCATTAATAACCCAGGCATAAAACCCAGAAGTGTTCCAGTGAAATATGTTGATAATGTTAAACTGGAAAGCATGGGGAATAAAGAAGATAAAAAACCTCCCATAGGAAAAATCCGGATGATCTTCAGGACCGGACACTAGAAATAGGATCAAATTCAATTGTACAAACAGCAAATTTATGCACTTAAGGGATGGAGGGTATTTCTATTAAGTTGGTTTGAAAGGCCTGGTTTATAAGGAAGAAAGACATGACAGCACTTGTTTCTGGCAAAATGTTTTGCCAGATCAATAGGGTGCCTTTCTGGAAAATGCAACTGTCATTCCAGAATACATCAAAGGAGATGCATTTCCAGTCAAACTGAGGTAAGATTAATACCACTGCCCAAAGGAGAACTCTTTTCAAATGCTGCAGACAGGTACTGGATGGACAGTTTTGTTTACAAAGTTTCATTACCTGAAAGTACAGAAGCTCCTGAAGTCTAGGAAAGAATAGAGTTGTGAGGGAATGTGAATGCACCACAGTTTATACACCAAAATATAAAGGCAGCTAATTAGGCTATAGAAGATGCTGGCAGAACCTCAAATGTACAAGGACTGTCAATGAGTCGATGGAAATTTGATGTTAAAAAAACAAAAGTTTGCATCTAAGTCTAAGGGCCAGCAGCAATAAAAAGAGGGATGCTAACAAATTTCTGAATGAGACCATCCATGGGACAACTGTCCATGGAGGTGGGGTTCCCTCAGCCACAGTGAATTCACAGCTGGTTGCTGCTGAAGCTGAAGGTCTCAGTGCCCCCTCAGGAGCAAGCGCTGAACTTACCTTGTGTCAGCACAAGCACTCATCAAAACAAGTGGTGTCAGAACTAACACTCATCAAACGACTCTTGGTGTCAGCACCAGCACATGTCAAGGTACACTTGGGAGGGTGCAACAAATCCATGTTTTTGCTGCATTAGGTAACTGAAATCCCTGGAGAAGAGGTACAGTAAGATCCAGAGCTAATGAAAGGGAGGGAATGTACCTGAGCAGCTGCCAACAAGGGCAGAAGAAAGAGTGACTCCTTCAGCACTGCAGAACCAGTGTGACCAGCTGCCCCAGATTTGCCCTCTAGGACCCCTTTAAATCTGGTCAGGCCCATATACCTATATTGATGCTTTGCACAGCTGCCTGCAAGTGACCCATTACTGAGGAGTGCCTAAAAGGGATGCTGCTGAGTGACTGATTACAATAGTCTAATTCCTCTTAGAAGTGAGTATTAAATATTTAGGATACTCATTCCCTGGGGGAAGCTCAAAGACTTCTATAAGGTCTCGTATGCCTTTTCCAGATTTAGAAATTTAGACAGATGTTCTCTTAAAATGTATTTAGTTCAGCTTGCCGAAGTTAGATATATAGTTTCCCAGCATTCACTACACTTTCTTTCAGCAGAAGTTTATGCTTCCACAATTTACTAAAGCCTCCTTTATAGCTTAGGGCTCTACTTTTACTCTTTACTATTTCTGGGTGACTCAGTCTAAGGTCATTCTCCTTATCTGACAGCCACAAAAGGTTTTGTGCCAAGGAAGATGCCAGAGATTATAAAATGCAAGATATTAAAGTAAGTATATAGTACAACAGACCTCAAACAGCATGGCTTAACTCAGAAACACTTTTATAGTTGTATTTGGAAGGATGATAAGGAGAAACACAGGGTCTGCTCTTGTGAGTCTGACAAAATTACTGCATATTAAAAGATACTGTTGTTAATGTTTTTATGTTCTGGAATATCATATGTTACATTCTCAAAGATCTGGATATTGTGTCTGGCATGAGAAAACAAAGAGACTGATCATTCCCTGCCTTGTACAACACAAGAACTAGGAGGTAACAGAAGAGATCAGTAAACACAAAGCTAATAGAAAGAAACATTTTCTGGCACAGCCACTGGTTACAATATGCAAGCTCTAGCCACAGGAAAGCATGGATGCTAGAGGTCTGTACTGGTTCAAGCTGGGAATGGGCAACTTAATGGACATAACTGGGAGCTGCTAAACACACAGAAATTGGACCTGACTCAAAGCCTTGGAGTCCTGGAAAAGGACTCTGGGGAAGCCTCATACAAGCTTGTTCTGCTCTTCCACTTCTCCCTCAGCACCTGCCCTGTGCTACTGGGACACCCCTCTGACCTGACCTGGGCTGCTCTGCCTGCACCCTGGCAGGGCTCCGCTTCTCCTTGGAGTTACACAGGGTCCCCTGGGATCCAGCTCCAGGATTGCTGGTGGTCAGTCAGCTGCTCTGCTCCCACCCATCACCATTCTGATGGACATACCCAGGTTGTTCAAGTTGTGTTTACTTTCAAAGTAGGCCAAGAAAACGATTCCTAAATGGGTCCATCCACTTTTTCCTCCCACTTGGTCCTTCCTTTCGAGGACAAAGGGGATGGAAATGGCTGGGGAGCCACTGGCACTCCCTCACCTCTCCAGGTCTGTTGCAAGTGCCTTTATTCTTGAAATGAGCCTGTCTGGAAGAGAAACACCAGCCTGCGCCGCTCCAGGGGACAGAGCTAAGAGCTTACAAACAGACCGTGGGTCTGAATTAAAGACATTTTAAAGCCTATCCTAAGTAATGTGGCAGGATATGTCCAAGAGTATTTTGTCAGTATAAAACCCCACAAATGAAGCCATGTTATGCTTTATTATTATGACTCACTGCACTGAAAATATCATAAGAAAACACAATGCTCTTGCAGCTCCAATAATGCCATCAGTGCTATTACAAATTAAGCTACAACCTAACAATTACACACAGTCTTGAAAACTCAGGCCAAAAGATATGCTTCTCTCATGAGATCACCCCACGGGTGGAGGAACATTTTGTCTTCAGTACCTGTGAGGCACATAACTGCATAATTTTAATAGAAATCATTACTTTAAAACAAACAAAAAGCTAGATTAAAACACTTGTGAAATATTATTAAAATTATTTAAGCAAGATAAGACAGACCAATCAGCATTAAAATAATACACATTTCAACATAAATAAACATAAACACTTCCCCATGGTATAGACGAAATAAGAATAATCTATCTTGTCTGCCAATCTATCCTAAAAGCCATCTTTGACAGCTTAACTAGTAGTTTTTGTATTAATTATAAATAAAGTCTGCATGTGAAAAAGTAACAGCCTGTGGGAAAAAAAAAATCTAAGAAACACCAGAGATGGAGAAAATTAAAGAGAAAAAAACATCAACACTATAAAAGACAATACTGCAGAATGAGATTCGCAGAAACATTTGCTGAGCCATTGATACAAAATCCTTGAAAAGGCATGGCAAAATCCTGAATATGTTAACACCTAAAAGAAAACATTTCACAGTAAAAAAGCACATCTGATCTGTTGCTTTTACAAGGAAAAAAACATTTTGCTAATAATGACAACTCTGTTTTCAGTGGCCTGTTATTTTTAAAACACACACAAATCAAGCAATGTAGTTTTGTTCACAGCAGCATTATTTTTTGAACACTATCTTAAGTCCATATGAGACAATCCATGTGAGTCCATTCCATACAGACCCAACAGAACAAGGGCCAGAACAAAAAAATGAGCAAGCTCCTCTCTGCAATTCTCCCAAACAGTCACAACAGTCCACAAGAGGCAGAGGCTGTGGGAATTTTTTTTTACAGAATAGGGCCTCAGCTAAGGAAATTACCCTTATCCAAGATGATACATATATATGCACTTAAATTGTGCCTTGAACTAACTGCAGCATTTGCATATGAGGTTTACCAAAAAGAAGCTAGGATTGGGAATCCAGGAAAACAGATCAGCTTTGGAAATAGATGGCTCCCCAGCAAAAAGAGGCTGCTCCAGGAAGAAAAAGAGGTTAAAAAAATGTGTTGGCAATAGAAAAGAAGTAAACACAAGGCCAAGTGCTTAAAGAAACAGAAAGAAAAAACAGAAGACTACAAAGTACTTCAACTCACAAGAAGAAAAAAGAGGCCAATAAAGATTTTTTTAATAGAAAGGGTTTTGTACTTGAATATGAAATGGATGAAAAACAGGGAATTGTCCCTCAAAATTTAATAGAAACTTTCACTTTTAAATACAGAAGAAAAATGCCTATCACCAGCTTCTGAACAAAAATTAGCTCTCCAGATTTAAGAGACTGAGAAGGCTAACAGTTACAGGAGAAAAAGAGCAGAAACCATAGGGACCTCTTTAGAGGCCATGAGAAGAATTACAAGTCAAGAAAGGCAGAAATACAGGGAGTTCATAATCACAGTACTAAAATGCACCTTTGTCAACATCAGTGTTATAAATTGAGAGTAAAGACTGGCTTTGTATCTTATATCGTTGCTGTGTATCCTTGAAAACCATAAGAATTCTCTATTGTTTCTTCTTTGTTCACCCTGATTTCTGTCTCCACAGCTCTCTGTTATGTACACCTGAAATTCTAGATTAAATATGGTGCCAGACAAGGACATCAAATGAGAGATCTGAGGTAAGATGCATTACTGAAAAGGAAGAGAGGGTTTCAGTTGGAGTCAGCAGAAAGGTCTGGATGGGTTGAATGCCAGCAGGAAATTATCAACAGACATATATAGACACTCAAGAGAAAACAGTTTCAGGGAAATGATGGAGACACTGATAAAAGATAGACACCATACCAACTGCACAACTAATGCTAATCCATGTCGCAGAGCAAGCTGTGAGAAGAAAGCCTCCTGCAACGTCATGCCTGAGAGGGCAGTAAAAGGAATGGGGACTGTTTGAATAAGGAAACTTCCCATAAAATTACTTTCCCCTGATGGTGTACATCCTATACCAAGTATTAACAAGACTAATAGATATGGAAGGAGTGGCTACGGGAGGTAGTTTTTAGAACAGGCCATCTTGTACACCAGGAAAGAGAAGGCAGATTGATTATCATGAAACAAGGACTAAGAAAGTAGAAGATTAGATGGGAGGAAACAGATGTTTCTATCTGACAGTCAGTAAAAGTCCAAGGGACGATTTGTATTACCTTGCATTACACTATGATCCTAAAACATTTTCAGTATCAGCCATGAGCTAACTACACTAAGATAAACTCAAAAAAGCCACTTAGCTTGCAGATTTCTGAATCTGACTACCTAGGACATTTTAATTCTCCTTTATCCTCATGGCTACCCAGAAACCTTCTCCCTGCTCATACATGATCTTTCTTTGCCCTTAGGAGGGATTATCTATCTCCATGCTCCATGAACCAATCTGCTTTAAAAGCCACAGCTCTAAAACTTTCATCTCCTCCTTCCCATCAAAAGAACTGCTGAATTTCTTTTTATGTGGATGGTTAATTTAATTAATGACTGTATCTGTTAAGTTAGCCAAATGGACTAATCTATAAGAATTAGATAGCTTCTCGTAGATATGGCAACAGTTTTCACAGTGCCTACTCAGAGGAAGGGAAAAACAACTGAGAAAAACAGAGCTGGTTCTTGTCTGCACAAATTGACATTTCATCCCTTTTTAAAATATTCTTACTGTGCTTTCCTGTCCTTGTTGCTGCTAATATGAAGGGGAGAAAGGAGAAAGTAATTCCTTAATATTTCTACTCCTACCAACTATTTCTTCAAAAAGAAATTAGGGACTTAAGAATGGGTTAAATCCTCAAGGGATTATACACAAATGCTGAGTCGTGCCCAATCTCAGCCCTTTCTCGGAGTTCAATTTCACATTTCAGTAATAAACAACGATCACAGCTAGAATTTCTGATGGCGTTTCTTCCAAACACCAACATTTGCTCATTTTTTTTCCTCTTCAGGACTTCTCTCTCAGATCCCTAATGCCATTTGACTTGAAAAGGCACTTAGTCCCTTTATCCCCTAATAGCTAATTTGCCTGCAGGACACAAGAGTAACAGCCCTGCAGCCTCCTGCAGACAGGACACTGCAGAGCAGCTCTGCAGCCCTGCACAGGGCCTCCACCTCTGGCACCAGAGAACGTGTCTCACAGCTCTGGCTTACAACGAGCATGTGTTTCATTTACTGGTCTGCCTTTGTTGCTTGATGGGAAGAGGTTTAAGCAGGTTGAAGACATACTTTCTTAGTTTCACCAAATTTCTATTACACACATGGTTCCTATTACTAGCACAAAAAAAAGGAGTACACAACAAAAGCTGTAAGGAGAACCTGTAAAGCAACAGCAGTAGTTTAAAGGCTCAGGCTGATGTGACCATACCCCAGTGCTGGACATGCCTTGTGCACATGAACTGCACCTGAAGTACATCCAGTGGGCATTCTGTGGCACCACTTTCCATCTACAGTTACTGTGCTGTGGACTTATTGGCCCAGCCATTACAATCTTTGCAATTCAGTTTGAATTCCTCCATCTAAATGACCATATGGGCAATTTTATGAGACCATAATGATGAACAGATACTGCTTGTATTTTCTGGGGCAGGAGTTTATATTTAATTTCTGCAGCTAGGAAGAGACATACTTACAGACTAACCACTTACTCATATCACCACAAGTTTCTTTTCATGATGTTTTAAGGGAATCTGAATATATATCTCCCCACTGCAACAAACTAAGAGTAAAACATAGCTAAAGCAGCTCTGAAATCATAATTTCAGGGTTTGGTTGTTTACTGAAACTTAAATATTAACAATAATTATTAATATTTCCTAATAAAAATACTGACATTGGTAAATTGCATCTGATATATATAATGAAAACCCTTTTTTTTTTTTTTTTAAATAAGGTATTTTAAAACACTTTGTGGCACAAGCACTGCAAAGGACACAAATTCAATACAGCAGTTAATTCATGCTGCTACTGATGGAGGGAAGGTGATTACAGTCTTCTGTTTCAGGCAAGAGCGAGATTTAATCTACTGCCCTAACACAGAAGCTGCACACACACAGACATACATTTTTCCCAAGATCCATGGAAAGACACTGCTACTCAAGATGCCATAGTGCTAAACTAGACACTTCAACAAGCAGAAAGAGCAGAGAGCAGCTGTTTGCAAGACTTGTCAGGCAGAAAGGTGAAATAGGATTTTTCTTGCTCTAAACTTCTGCTTTCACAGGCAGAATTGAAAGCAGTCTGGGCAAGGTTCACTTTGCTCCTTATCCAGTTTTCCTTACAGTACTCGTGGCAATGCAAGTGTCAACAAAACTTTACTCTGGTTTTGCTGATGAATAATTTACACCAGTGTTTCTTCAAGCAATTACTTTTTTTTTTTTCTTACAGACATTTAAGAAGGAGTCTTATTAAAATGAGGAGATATTTTCAGACCATGTTCATACCATTACTACAAAGCAGTTTTCTCAATGCCATTCTGTTCATAGACTTGTTAATTTAAAATCAGGATAAAGACAGTTAATGTTAGCATTTGAGAAGATGGTAAATTAATAAGAAAGGGAAGAGGAATGCATACAAGAAGCATAGGCTACATAATGCTCTAGTGTGGTCTAATTCTAGTTTTTAATATGTCTCTTCATACAGACAAACTGTTCTATATTACACAGAAAATCACTTCCCAAGTAAACTCATTTGTGATTTCAACCACATTTCAACCCAACTCTTTGTGTATTGCCCACAAATGCTATATTAAAGGAGAAAAACTGAAACATTAAATGCCTAAGTGTTATATATGGCCCTGACATTACTTTGTGCTATTAAATACAAACGCACACATTTTGCACAGGACACCTGTATCATTTAGTGAATGGCCTTTACTAAATATTTTTATTTTGTGGCTTCCTTCAAGGTTTGCCCTCAAATTATACTTACTGTACACATGGTCTTGCCCTGAAGAAAATACTCAAATTATTCCTGCACTCATGTACATTTCCATAATGCTTTCTCAAAGTACTCGCAAAAGACACATATCCTCTACATACTTCATGTTAGAGGTTGCCCAGTAAAGTATGTGTTTGTTTTGGATGCCCAGTTTCAAACTTCACAGAGTCATATATTGTAGAAATACAGTGCCTTTTTCATCCTAACATATCGCAGATGTGTTCTGCCCTGTATTGCAGTTTGGACAACTCAGGAGCTCTTGGAGCTCTTCAGAGCTGATCCCAAGTGTCCTCCTCATGGTGTGCCCAAAGAACTGTCACTAGAACAAACAGTGAAGGCTTCACTTTGGAGAATGTTTGTCTAGAGCCATGCAGGAAATCCCTGTCAAAGTGACCAGGCATCGCCACTTGCTTTGCACATACACACTTCCCAACCCAGTAACAGGTAAACTGGGACTGCTGAGCAAACCACTTCATTGCCAGCACAGCCTTGCTTCACCCCCAGATTACACTGGCAACGAACAGCATATGATTACAGAAATAAAATAATAAACCTTAAGCTCCATCAAATAGGAACACAAATTATGCCATGCTTCAGCTTCTGCCTGTTTCATCACCTCCTTCCAAACTTCCCATGTCATACCTACCTCCCTCTCCCTGGTCACATTCCTACTCCTCCTTTATTCCCCAGCTCATCACCCCTTCTTACCAATCAGCATTTCCATGCCACTGCTTCCCACTTCTGCATGATGCCAAGGAAGACCAGCAAAGGAAGTCAAGAGATATACAGTTTGGCACTAACACTGAACACATCCATCCTAAAATGTGCATCCTTAATGACAGCAAAGCTTTCCCCTGCTGTGCTGTCATTTCTTTTATAAGCACTTAGGACAATCACCCCCTTACGCTCATGGTTACCTACTGTTAGAACTCTGCATTTTATCCTCATATTTGAAAGGTTGCTCCTGCACAAGAACATTTTATGTAATCATCTCCAAGAATAGTAATTTCTTCTAAACTGCGCACTTTTATGTAATTATAGAGTATTCATATATATGGATTGAAAAATTATGGAGAAGTTTGTTTTCATTGTTAGTCTAATGAATTCATCCACTGTTCAAGTACCTGGGATGTTTCGGGGAGGGCGGGGGGGAGGGGGAGCGTGAAGATCAGAAATATTGGTTACCACTACTTTTATCTATGTTCTCAAAAGATGTGAACTTTAGAAAACAGTATACCTGAAAATAGTTTCAATTCAAAACATAGCAAACCTTAAATCTATAAACTATTCTGATTAAGACAATCTGCTAGAATTTGGAGAAGATAGAAATGGGCTTGAAACTCAAAGACATTGAAAAAGCCTGTTATTGGTAGAGGGGTTAAAGAAAATTGAGTCATGGAAAACATTACAGTGACAGGCAAATTAAGGAGCAAGAAACTGAAATTATCTGCTTTAGCACCATACTATCTCTATTTTAATAAAGAAAGTCCATTTAAATAGCACAGAACATTGTGTCGATCAGAAGTCAAAGGTCTCACACTTCATTTGGGGGAGAGGTAGGATTTTAGTCTGAAACTATGCAAACAAATCCAATGGCAGAGTTAAAGGAGACAAGGAAAAAAGTCTCTTGAAGAAGTAGTCTGCATTACTGGGAAAATATCCCAAATATCCACACATGACAAATGACATAAAGGTTTATGAAATAAAAATCATAACTTATCTTACAAATGAATGAAGAGTGGGAAGACAAGAGTCCCTTAACCACCTAACCCTCAGGAGCCAGATTCTGAGACAACATTAATCACTTAATCACAGTCCAATGAATTATCACAGTTCCCTCAAACTTACAATCATCAATCTTCATTTAACATATACAGCTACAAGAGTACAGCTAGCTTCAGAGAGACAAAAACATCTATTTCCTAATGCTGTTCCAAGTCAAATTTGTCTGGCTTGCCAGATGGCTCTGGCATTGCTGATGACCCAGCAGGCTACTTTGCCTCCCTGTGTGTTACCTACCAGTAAATGTTCCTCTCTAAACTCAAAAGGCTCTTCAGTTTTGGAGAAGAGAGGAGGGGATGAGGATGGGGGAATATGATAGAGGTTTACAATATCATGTAGACCCTAGACAGAATTAATGCAAAGCTGTTATTCGCCTAATTCCGCATTAGTAAAATAGGGAAGTACTTGAAGAAATTAGAAGACCAATTTAAAACAGATCAAAGAAAGCACTATGTCACACAACAAATTGTGAATCTCTGAAACATGTTGCCACAGGAGGCTGCACAGGCAGTGTCAGAAGGTATCTCAGAAAATGATTGGAAGCCCTGAACAATGGGTTCATAAACAGGTACTAAAAAGCACACACAGGGATGTGGCTTCTGGCATCTATAATCAAACTGTCATGCATGTTGGGGGGGCAGTGAGTGGAATGGACCCTGAAAGGGGTCCAACCCATGTGCTCTTTCACTGCCAATGCCAGGACAGATGGACCATTGGTATGACACAGTTTCATTTCTTGTGTGTTTAATCACTGTCACTGTGCCTTAGGGTAAAATTAATACAGTAATTTGATATTTTAAAACTACCTTTCTATCCCAAGTCATTTTCTGAAACTAAAAGAAAATACATCTGTGCTTATAGAATGCAAATTATTTTTCCCCATATTAGCACAGGATTGTTTTTAAATATATGGTTCACACCCATATCATGTAACCTACAATACACAGCATGTACACAGCACCAATGGCCAGCAGCACTCTGCTAGCTGCATCAGAGACTGCTCATACCTGTAACTGGAAATCCATTTCTGAAAATGCAGCTATGACAGTTCTCCTGCTGCTGCATGGATAGGACTATGATTCAATTCATACTGACTATCCTACAGCAAAATTCATGCAGGTTCAAATATCTCCCCCTTTTCTTATCAAAGGTATCACATCCTTCTGGTAGGATGAATGTAATTATCTGACTACCTTCATTCCTCTATATAACAAAATTCCCCATATTCACACTCCTCAAAGACAACAAAATTCTGTATAGAGGCCAGTTACACTGGTTGGTGACATAACTATAGCTGTATTTTAAGCAGTAAAAAAGAGAGCAGGATGAAATCCTTGGCATTACTAATGGTGTTCATATATCCACCTAAATTGGTGCATTGATTGGTAAAACAAGTTATAAACAAAATTCTCAGGTGTGCAGCTGGTTGACCAATGTAGCATTGGAAGAAGTTCTCCTTTAACTAATGCTCTGCTGCTACCATTCATTTCTTCTACACACACATATATATTTCTTATATATACACAAAAAAGATCTTCTATAAGTTATATATCCAATGTTTATATTTTACATCTCTAGTAGGTATCTGTCACCAATACACTATGCATGATACATCCAATTTGCTTATATGTTTTCTCTTGCTCCTTCACCACATCTTTTTCTATCCCTTTATTTTCCTCTTTCATGTCATCTTCTCTTAAATCAGGGCCTTGCCTGCCTTGTTTGTTTGGAGAATTGTCTGTTTGGAGAACTGTAGCTCAAAATTCTTATGATTAGAAAACAGCAGAAAGCTCTCTTTCTTGACTCAAAATACAAACCAAATTATTTTATCCTCCATGCCTACTAATGTGTCTAATGTACCAACATTTTCAGAATTTGACATATTTTATTCAGTCATGCTCAAAAATAAACCACCTGCAACTTCTCGTGCTGCCATCTAAGCAAAGGTTTAAAATTCAGAAGATACACATCCCACGATGGAAAAATTGGCAGGGTTAAAACAGATTCAAGCATACTGAATTCTTCCCGTAGGGTCTTAGATCTGAATCACCATGTCCTTATATCTCCAGAACACTTGCCGCAACAATTTCTCTGAAGCAGGTTTATGGTGCCAGCAAAGATTCAAAATCTTCTTTTAGTGATAATGCAAATTCTTATAACTATTTTGTCTTTTCCTATAGTGTCTCATCTTTTAGCCATGATGTGCCTGCAGACAGAAACATTATATACCCATTTATAAAATGAGAATAGATTTCTAAGGAATATCTTATTTATTATCTATTAATCTTATCTATTTTTATCCTAAGAATTCTCTTTAGGATGAAAATGCTGCCAGAGTGATTCAGTCTGCTAGATCCAATTACTATGTTTCAATGAACTACACTCTTTATTCAGAGGTTACTTACCTGCTCTTTTTAATTTTTCCAGGTTATTTTCTCTAGGTCAGGCTGAGCACTTGACATCTCAGATCTGCAGGACTCAGTGAATGGCATTCTTTGCAATCTGGAAACTATCTGGCATTGAACAGTTCCATTTTGAACATGGTGCGGCAAAACACTACAGTTGTGGTGCAAAGTGCATTTTGCAAGTACACAATCCATTCCAGCAGATGCAGAAGTGAGCACAAACATATTTCGCCATTCTGGCATATGCCTTGTTTTCCTTCAAAGGGCTTCAAATTAATGTCTTTCCAAACAGCTGAATATAACCAAGATGAAAACCTAAGTCTGTTTAGATAGACTTAATTTTCATGAAGCAACTACATAGCCAGATGCTTGTCCATAGACAGATGCTTTCTGTCTAAAGGTGCAGAACAGCTGCAGACCCTTTTAAATTCTATACAGCAGTGTGGTAGAAAGCCTTGAAAGAACAAAACAACTGTCCTAAAGAGCACACAGTATAACATGTTGCCCCTCAGAGTCTTTGACTCAATCACCCTGGAATGACTCCTTCCACAGAGCACTTCATCATAAGGCCTCTGACAGCCAAAAGTGCCACTGCTGCTCAGCAAAGACACAGGGAATAGAGACCACAGTGTCACTTCTGAATGCCACTGTCCCTCTTGCAGTCCTGTCCTTTTGCCCACCCAAGGACCCACACATCCAGAACTGAGATGTGAAACACAGCTGGCTGATGGGGTCTGTGGCTGGGAGCACACCCACTATCCGTAGAGCCATCCCATCAGCCAGGCACATGGTCACATGCACATGGCTCTAGATACGATCTACATCTGAATGTAGAGCTGCCTCTAATTAAAATTTTAATTCAGTGAATGATGGATCTGAATTTGACCAAGCATTTCTACAAGAAACCTACTTTCAAATCCCCTGTCATCTTTGCTTGGCATTTCTAACAAAAGAACTGCTCCAGCTCCTGACTTGTTCTCATCCTGAGCTAACCCGGTATCCTAAAGGAACCTCTGCAGTAGAGCAAAGATATAGAAGGACTTTTTTAAAGAGACAGGGAAATCGTCCTGCCCCTTCTTTACTCTGATGAGCCACAGGGAAACAGGCCACCCCACTGGGAGGCTGCTCCCTATGAGATACCCCTCTCCACAACTAGCAGAGAGAAAAAGCAGTTGCTCACAGAGGCAAGACCTCACCCTCCCACCAGCCTCCTACCCTGACCACGCTCTGTCAGAGCCCACGCTCTCTCTGCTGACTACAGAGATCCTGGGAGATTAGCCTCCTAATTTAGGTGCCTCTGAAAACCATGCAGGGGAACACCCCTTGGAATATAATCAGGCATCTCAGTGGAGAGCTTGAGAGCCTCTAACTTACAACAGTGCTGATCAGTTCTCAAAGAACATCATATCTGGTTTTGCAAACATTAATTTCAGTAAGTGGCACCACTGTTTATACCTAGAGCTCACACTGATAAGCACATGTTCAAGACTGTATTCTCCTCTTCAGCACAAAAATGTACAAGGATATTCTTATTACCATCCTTACTACATATTTCTGGAATCTTGCTCAATACTTTAAATTATTTATGTTTCTAAAAATAATCCTTCTAACGTGTCATGTGTTACTTATAATAAAAGCTGGATTTAAGACTCAAGCTCTACAGTGCAATGCATTTGACGAGCAATCATCAGGGAGACTAATGTGGCTTGCAGAACAAGAAAAAGCCTTCCAAAAGCTCCACATAATATTGTAGAATTTAATGCTGAGCTAAACTATAAATTAAAGCTAACCAACCTCCAAGGATGCTCATGGTTTTTAAGTTAGAAGACTTACAGGGTTCTATGTATTTTTATACATCCAGACATTTTTCCCCCTCATAAAAACAGAACCAAATATATCTACAATTGTGTAATGTTTTACATGGGAATATTTTCAGTACATCTGCTAAACATTGCTAGTACAAATGCAACCTGCAGCCCTCTATCTTAATATTTGCAGATGAGAATTAAACTGCAAGTTAGAAAAATAAATATAGCTGTTTCTTAAATCACAAATATACACATGTTGATGACTATTTTCTTTCAAGCTAATTGACTCTGCATATAGATATCAGTGTTTGGGGAGAGTTGACATAATCTCAAACATTGATTGCCATAATCAAAAATATATAACTTAAGGAAAGGTCAATTCAGAAGTAAAGTAACTAAGTTTGAGGAATGTCTTCACAAGAATAAATCCATTTTCCATTTACATTTCTTTTGCTTACAGACCAGTGATGTGTGGAGGTGGAAACAACTATGCTGTACAGCAGACAGAGAATTAAAATGTAAGAAAGATGGCAAGATGTCTGAGACACCTCAGATGCCCTGAAAACACTTTTTTTTAAATTAGTGCTGGCCAGGAATTTCCAACAAATGCTTTTTCACCAAAAAAATTCCTCCAGCTTTTCCAGAGTGAAACCTGAATCAGAAATGTAACAGTTTAAACAATTTTTTTTTCCAAAACACACCTCCAGATAGCCAAAGAACTGCACAACTCTGTACACTCACATTCAAAGCCCTGATTTGCTTGATTTAGATCAAGAAGCATAACTGAAGCATCTGTAAAGAGATGTGTACCCTAATCATTGCTCCTCAGACTACTCTTGGATTGGCAGCAATTCCACCAGTTCCACTCTGTCCCATACAAGATTCACTGGACTAATGGAAGCCAAAGCAAGACTACCTGAAAAATGTTGACATATTTGAGGTATAATAGGCTTTGTTTTAAGTCTCCTGGACCTACTATCAGTTCTCTTCCCTGTTTGTTCCCAAATTGACATTTTCTCTCAAGAACATGAGATATTTTGAGCAGCTGAGCATTCATTGTATCCATTGACAAAGCAGAGGGTATTAGTATGCAGCACTTTTGAAAATTAGTTCATTTCTATTTAAACAAGAGAATATGGATTGTGCCTTTCAGATTTATATTTTTGGCCAAAAATATGTAAGCACTGACAACATTCAAAATGAGAATAGACATGTGTAAGGGAACACTAGACATACATCCAAGTTTCATGAAAACTTACTTTATGGGAAACCATGGCTGAACCAGTGGCAGATGGGTGATGAACAGCTGGATTCCAGCTCTTCCAACATCAGTATCATCACCTTACACAGACTTCAGACTTTGCAGAAGTTTAGGATTTTGTGTTATGATAGCAGAGCAAAGACCTGCTACACCTTCTGTATTACAAGAGGTGCCTGTCATCACTGAAATCTACAGACAGTACACTTTCTTACAAAACAAATTTTAACACAGCAGAATCCTTTTCTAAATACAACAGCCTTTCTTTTCATTGAGTTGCACAATCTCTGGGATATAGACAGATTTCTCATGGAGAATTCCAGTATTTTCAAAGCTCATTTCATTTTGGTACAATACAACCTACAACTTTTCACTGTGGAAGGCATGAAAAATAACACAGAAACTATCCAAATATGTATGGGTTTGGGTATTTTATTGAAATATTTGAGTTTAAAATCTCCTCAAATAGAACTCATTTTAACACCAGAAACATGAACAAACACCTGAAATGCAATGATACATTCTCTACAAAGTCTTAATCCATACATACAAATAGTATAAAATTAACATTTATTTTTAAAAATTTGAAAGAGTAGATGTGTTCTTCCTTCACTCAAGCACCCTTTCATATACTATTTTAACAGTGTGCAATGTAAAATGCTCTCTAAAGTTAAATAATGCATTTGCAGAATTAATATATAATATCATGAGGAAGCACACATTAAGGAAAATGTGTAGAGAGGAAACATTTTCATCTTAGAATAAGGTAATTGAGAAGCAGAAGATGAAGTAGTGCTATTCTAGATACTGTGAGCTGCTAGAGAAATTTTCTTAATACCTCATTGTTCTGAGACATGAAGTTCATACTTCAGTCCCTGCAATCCGAGCAGGCAAAAAGTGAAGGTGCCCGATTCCCACTTAAATGAGTGGGAGTCAAGGGCACTCAGCCCCTGGGAGACCTAAGCCCTCTGCAATGAGGAATCACTCATGCCAGCTTAATTTCAGACTACAAGAACAGGTCTATATGCATACTTGGGTATGCCTGCCTGAATCCATGTATGTTCATTAGCTTCATTCACAGAAAATGAAATGGAAGGTGACACTTATTCAGAAAACATAGACTTAGGTTTACTACTCAAGAGCACTGGCATGCAGTAGAGCACAGGAATTACTCCTTGCAGCAAGGTAGAACCCCAGCCTCACACTCAGCAAAAATGATGGTGAAAGAACTATTATTTATATTGTATTTATATTATCTATTTATATGCATATATTTATTATTGTATTAGTCACACTATAATAATACAGCATTATCTATACTACTACACCATCACCTCAGAAAGGTGACAAGAGCTGTAGGACTGCAAATGAACTAAAACTGCAAAAGACAGGAGCAGAGCGAGAACCCATTCAGTGTCCCAAAGGTGACTCCACTTCAAACTCCTCCCAGCTGTGCCCCAAAGCCAAAAACGCCCCCTAAGGGCTCTGATCAGCATTCTCCCTCCCCGCTATCTAAATACAGTCCAAGTATTTAAAGGCTTTTACCCACAGCATGTTGATATAGTTCTGTCCAGTATCGTAATTTTGTATCACTGAAACTCTTTCATTTTGTTTTCCAGTTTATTTTAAAACACAGAAAGTACTGTATAGTGAAAACTCAGAAAGCTATATTTTGTTACCATCTTTGTCATGACATAAACGAACCATAAATAGCACAGGTTTTCCACTTTTATCAGTTTAATCAGGAGTTTCCATTCACTAGAGGTTATTCAACACACAAATACCAGACCCCTTCGTCTAACAAGAAAGAGTGTATTAACATTTTTTTCCAAATTGGTTTTCTCCCCCAAGCAATTTCTTTTTTAATCTTCAAAGATACTTAAATAAGAAAAATACACCAAAACAGAATCTTATTCATCTTTCCTGAATGAGTAACTTGCTGTAATGCACTGGAAAACAATTCAAAATAAGCAATTATTCTTTGCTACTTGGCCACTTGAGCCTCAGCAATTTATTTAGGATACAAATGCGTATTTTACCAGTACTACTGATACAAGTTTATAAAAGGACATGGAAAAAAATCATTAGTTACTACCCCAGACTTTCAAAATATCATTTCCAAAAGCACAATAACACTCTTGTCTCAAATTCAATTTTTTCAGAGTTATGCAGCAAAGAACCCTACCCTGCAACTGAAGAGAAGTCAGTGACTGGGTAGCAACAACATAGTAAACAGTGAATGAAACACAGAAGCAGTATTTCATCCAGGGGTGGGGGGGGAAACAAAGCCTGCAGGAAAAGAATACAACCAAAGGAATAAGCACAAGTGCAAGCTGGTTCACTAAATCAAAATTTGAGAAAATGTTAAAATGTTGTAGATTTTGTTGGCTTATTTAAGTCAAGACTTGAAAAGTTTCTGCAGTATTTTTGAAGAATGTTTTTGTTTGCCTTTCCACCCACCATTACTGTTTCTCAGTCACCAAGAGAAAAAAAAGATCGCCAAAAAAAAAGCCCAAACTTCATAACTGTTGATGCTTTTGTCAGAAAAACTGAGAGATTGGTAAGACTTTGGCAACCATACACATTGCTTTTCCAATAGAAAATCATCTTATCTTTACAGTAACTATTTAATTTTGGTAACACAGGTTATCAATGGCAAGCCTACTGTAGAATTTCACACCACCATTCACATGACTCCAAAAACCAATTAGACAGAATTTCAATTGAAATTCTTGAGACTTTTAAACAGTTATCTTATAGACAGAAGATTTCTACCATTATCTGATCAGAAATGGTCAGAACTGCGATATGGATTTGTACCTCCAAGATTTTCAAAGACCAGAATGCTCTCCATCTTAAAAAATAAATACAACATAAAATAAACAAAATAAATACAAGAGTAGGTTTTATTTGAATCTACATCCGAATACTAATTTTTTTAATTTTTAATATGTCATGACCACACATTGAATTGTCTGTGGTGGTGTCTCGTACACCCTGCCCTGAGAGACAAGATCCCTGAAAATGGTCACTGCTGCAAGAAGGCTGCAAGGTTTGCAAGCCTAGGAAGCGAGAACAGAGTGAAAATAACCTTCCCAAAGATGCTGCGGATAGTTTGCTCTCTTGGGAACATCCTCACAAAGACTTCTCCATGCAGGAAGGCATCCATGATCTTCTAGGTCTCGTGCACAGACCAGCACTCTGATGCTAGAGATGAGGGCAAGGATTTCTCCTCAGGGTAAACCTGGAGTTTGGTCTTAAGCATCTTTCTAGGCCTGAAAATAAAATATTACAAAGAACATACAACCCAAAGACAGGGTTCACCTAAAGAACTTTCAGTGCTCCACTTAAGTCAGGCAGCCTGGAAAGCAGTTCTGTACACAGGCTGCTGGACAGAGACCAGAAGACTGCTGTGTGCCACTTCACCTGTAGCAACAAGCTTGAAGAGAGAGGAAACAACAGTGCAAATCTTTTCTGAAAGAGTCCAACGTGAGAAGAAAAGGGGCAGGCAAGAGGGGAGGAAAAATGGAGGTTCTGGGAACAGCTGCAGACCAGCTGAGCATCCTAAAATACAGTCCTCAGCCAAAGCTGGGTGAGAGGCACAGCAGGAAGTGCTCACCACCTTTTATGTCCTTAGGCTTTCAGCATGAGGAAAGACAACACACATGTGGCTCCCCATGAGACTGTAAAAGGCAAAACCCATCTACACCAACCGTTTGAAGTGCCCATGCACACACAGGACTATAATATACTAAGGGTAAATACTCATACATGCAATGCTACAAAAACAGAGTAGTACATATTTTTCAGGAAGAAGTCAAATTGATCCCTTCTTCACAACCCCTACAAAGTGCTTTTTAACTGACATGTGGATTTTTAACTACAGCTCTTAATCCCTAACGTCACTATGTAAACAAAAGAATATGTTCTCCAGCTCTCCACTGAGATTGATCCTGAAACACTGGAGTTCTCCTCTTGACACTAAACTGTGAGAAAGATCCTGAGAAACTACATGCAACTTTATGTTTAATTTTTCCAAATTAAAGAGATAGCACACATTTTCACCATCAGAGGTACAAAAAGGGATTATGAATATTATTAAAAGCATTTACATGTTGGTTGATGACTATTTTTCTCTTACATCAACTACTGAGTTATGGCTAACAAGCTGGTACACCTTTTATTTCTTTAACATCAAGATATTAATGCCTAAAGAACAGACATTCATTGTAAGATTTCTCTTCCAAAGACAATTAGTAGTAAAATCTTCTATATTACATACTCTTGGAAATGTAAAAAAGAGATAAAACTCTTCCAATGAAACAGCTACAATTCACTAAGAATTTTACCCAAAATATCTCACAAAATATTAAAATAATGTATCTGACAACCATCACAGAACTGTAATTTTTGAGACAATCAGAGTGCAAACTATTTCCAAACCTACTTGGAAAAAAAAATGAATGAAAAATGCAGCAGCACCAAATCCCATGGGTATGCTCTTAATTTCATGGTGCTGCTCCATCTCTGACTTTGCTGCTTGAGCCACTGCTGGGCAGAGCAGAGTGGCTGCAACCCTCCAGCTCAAGCCCAGCAACTCTTCAAGGCTGCACGTAAGAAGAACCCAAATCAGTTCTGCAGTCTCTGCCTGCTGGCTCAGCTCACACGCGAGTGCAGGCTCTGTGGCTTACACTGTCCTCATGACCTCAGAGGTTACAAATCTGCAAGCTGCCAGAATAATTAATCTGCCCAGAGGCTCAGTCCCTGCAACATCTTTTTTCTCAGAGCAATCAGGGCCAGATAAATTGGTCCAATGTATCAGTGTTCCCAGACACTGCTTTCCCTTGATCCTTCTCCATGGATGTGTGCCAGCTACACAGACAAAGCTATGGCCACTGGAAACAGGCTGCAAATGCCATGTGGATGTAACTGCCCCTCTTAGCCATCCTTCCTGGGACAGCCATTTAGTGCTTCAGGTCTTACATGTTCACATGGATACACAAGCTGTGGTGGCTTGGCTGCCTGTGCATGGGACAGCCATGGAGCCTATGGACTACAGATCAGGTGTTGCTTGGAAAAACAAGGTTTGTTGCACAGCTCAGCTGAAGCACTCATGCATACTATTCCCAGAGGAAAAGGTTTTTCCTCACACTCCTTCTGACATACAAAGGTGCTAAGGTACTTGCACAGCCAGATTGGGCTGTGCTATGTCAAAACACACAGCCCACAGAGTGATGTACCTCTCCCAGCAGAGTGTTTATTTGGTTGTTTGGATTGGGAAGGCACTTTGTAAATGAAAACTCTCAGTTCAAAGACAGAAGATTTGCTCTAAAAAAGGAATTTTGCAAAAGATGTCTGGAAACTGAACAGACAAATATGCTCTGTTCCTCTCAGAGACCCTCCTGGAAGCAGACTGGGTAGGATTTTCTGGGGTTTTTTAAGCTCATTCGTGTGTTTTTTTCCAGTACTATAAGTCTCTATTGTTAACTTATGCATTATTTAAAAGATACTGAGTTTAAAAATAGCTCTAACCCACCAAGGGAAAACAGAAAAAGCGGTGAGCTGAAAGCCACAGTGTTTCTCTCTCCAGTTGTTTCAGCATGCCAGACATCACAGCTTTCTCCCATTTTCATTTCAATTTAGTAGATCTCTTCGACATTTGCCCACCCATTTTCACCATCAAAGTATATGAGGATAGCTCATTCCTGAGGGCGCATATTACAGGTCGCTGTACACCACTCAGACAGCAAATTACTACCACACTAAGTTCTGACTAAGACTGAGGGACTGTCCACCCCCAAGGGTGTTTCTAGTTACTGGATCACCTTTGCTCTCCCTTCAACTGCAAACCAGCATGCAGGATGGGTGGGCTACCAAGGCAGCTCAAACAGAGGAAGCTCTTGCACGCACTGATTGTACACTACAAACCTGGGCAAAGCACCAAGCCTTCCTCAGGCACTTGCGACAAAAGAGATAAATGGGACCAGAATATGAACATCCTGGTGCATTGGGAAGGAATTAGAAGTAGCTGAGTCCAATCTAAAATCAACAATGATCTTGACTCTTTATTACATATATAAATTGAAGTCCATAAGAAGACAGGCCTGGAAGTACTTAGCAATATTCTGCTTATGGAAGTAATAGCACTGAGTTCCACAACAGGGAAAGAGCAACCCTCATGTTAAAACTATGTACACATCAGAGCTAGAGGACTGTTCCACACTGCAAAAGAAACTATCTTAAGCACACGTATGTTGATTTTAGTCCAAATCATTTTCCTGTAGTTTAGCTGTGTAGTCTTAAGCACTGCATTAAATGGTGTCTGTGAATGTTTATTCCCACAGAAAGGAAAAATAGTAAAAGGATAAAGGGGTTGGGAGAGAGTTGTCCTGCAGGCAGGAAGGGTTACCCTGTTTAAAATAGATCAGGTTGTTCACATATCTCAAAATTCAACATGTGATAGGAGTAATAGTTAAACCTTGTATGGACAACACTATATGACAAAAGTACAACAAAACAAAGCTATCACTGCATACATTAACCCATGGATAACAACAAGAGCATTCTAAAAGCTTGAAAATATACAAAAAGAACCCCAAATGAAACCAAGACTGCTGAGGAAGAAACCCACACCATCACCAGCCAGCTCCTGACAAAAGCCTTAGGACAGTTCTAGAGAGTGTGGTGAGGATTAAAGTGCTAGGGCTGATGCTAAGATAATGACTTGATGACTGTGCACTGAGAATAGTCTTAGAGAGTCCTTTCCTTACACCAGTTTGCAAGCATGGAGACTGCCACCTAGAAGTAATATGTGATTTTTTTATATAAATCAGCCCCTTGCCACAGAGGCACCCCCCAAGTTATGGGGGGCAGCAGGAGTCAGTGCAACAGCAGGCAGTGAAAACATCATGAGGCTTCTAAACTTAACGGTGGCTAAGGACAAAACAGAATAGAAAAAGCAATGCTTGTGTATAAATATACCTATATGGTCACCTTGAAATCTCCCCTTTTTGAATATAGAAATATGCTCTGCAGTATTTTAGCAGAATGGTACAGGACCAAGATCTGCAGAGTGCAGTGGCCCCAGAGTGCAGCAGATACCACATGGTACCTGCAAATTGATTTTGTGTTGCTGAAGGAAGGTACTGCTGACAAGATCTCTGCAGTGGAGATGATACCCAAAAAGTGACACTAAAAGCTGCATAGTTCTAAGAGTTAAGAAAAAACATTATTCTTGTTTAGAGGAGCTAGAGACAACACTATATCAAACACATTAAGACAACACCATAAAAACATGTACAAAAATACTCCAAAACTGTAACTAACAACAAATTCATGAATTTCATTTGTTAACTGGAGAAAGAGAAGACTCTCAATGGGAAGAAAAAGCAGAGGAGAATGTCACTGAGAGAAAAGAGACATGGCTGGAGGAGTAGCTCAACAAGATAATGCCAGGAAAAGGAATAACACAATAAAAATGAAAAGCGGCAAATTTAAAAATTAAGAGAACCACATTAAAACTTTCAGCAAAGATTTCAGGCAAGATGAAAACTCCCTTTGGTTACTCAGATCCCTATGTCTCCCACGTGGAGACAGTTCATTCTTTCCAAGTGCAAACACAGTCTGAAATTAATGTGCAATAAAGAAGTTGAGTGACACAAAATTTCCTGGATCTGATGTCCTTAGCAAAAACAACCATATGTGAGAAGAGACAATGCAGCATGTGAGCTAAAACGGTCAGGCAAAGTCTGAGCAGCAAGGAGGAGGAAAAGCATTGTTGAAAAAAAGACATTTGTGAGACTGCAAGAGCAAAATCATGCTGCTCTTGATGTCAAGCCAAGTTAACTGTGGTACTCACTCTAGAAAAAGGGGCACATGATAAAGGGTAAACTTTCCTGCACCTCCCTATGGTTTGAAAGTGTCTAATTCCAGAGAGCCATCACATTCAATATCATGGAGTTGAAGAAAAATTTATCACAAAGACAGTGCCCCTGTGTGACACAAAGTTAACAGCTATACTAGTCAAAGTGTTGCATGTGACTACTGACAAGCAGAAAACAGTAACTGGGTTAACAGCAAACAGCCAGGCTCATTGTGATACCAGAACAGCAATATGTATGTATTCTGTCTCTCTAAAAAATATATGAAATAAAATTGTATTGAATAATGACGAACTCAACCAATGGAAGCAACACAAATATAGAAGGGACGCAATGGAAGAAGCAATAGTGGTGACAAGCACCAGGTTACAGCAAGGACAGAGAAAGCAAGCAACCATTTTCTAAACTTTTTGAGATCTAGCAATACCAGAGTGAGAAGGAAGATGAAAATACCAACACCGCAACATCAGCTGCCTCCTCTGTAGCACAGGTGCACTGATGCTGAAGGAGAACAAAAGCTGTGTGATATTTTGGCAACCAAACCTCCTTGAAGGACAACAGAAAAGTCAACTGAAAATTATAAAATCCTGTTCATTCAGGTCTGGACACTGGATGAAAAACAATCATGACATTTTTCAAAAGGTATTAAAACTCTCCTGGTTTCTTATTGGATGTTCAGCCTGAGACTTTGGGGGTGTTGGTATTATTTTAATGCTGTTTAAATTTTGGGTAAAAAAGATTAAAAAACATTTTGCAGTTAAATACTCCAATAACCCTGAAGACATTAAATTTGTACTAAGGGAGAAAACTACCTTTATACAAAATGGATGGGGCATTAAAGAGAGAGGGCTTGTATGGATCCTTACCAGAAAAACAAGTCTGTTTAAAAACACTTGTTAACAGATAGTACTCAATCTCACATTGATGGTTATAGAATGAAAGTACAAACTGTGGCATTCGTGCACACCACTAAAACCAGCACTGGTATTATACTAAAATAATCTCATTATTCATTTGTTATACAAATTGGTCATATGTAAGTTACTACACAGGGTCACAGTTGGAATAGTAACAATTATTTCAATGCATAGCTGATGTATCCGTAAGGGAAAGCAAAGCAAGAAAAAAACAGCAATCCATAAACAGGAGTTTTATCTGTTCACACCCCCTAATTTAATGCAACTTTTCTTAGCCACTGAACTAGTGAATTCCCTTTGTTCTTCAGACTGATGCTGACACCAGCTTAATCACTAAACAGTTACCACAGACTACTGAAGCATTTCTCTGTCTCAGGTCAGCATCTACCCAGTATCAACTCTGACACAATAACGGCTAAGGAAACAAGACAGCTAGCAGACCTGTTTTAAAAATCCATACTTAGGCTGATTTGCTGAAAAAAAAACTCAAATCAGGTTTCTCACATCCCAGGTCGATGCTCTAAACACTGGGCTTTTGGAAAGCTTTTTATTTACTAAACATGCTCAACAACCACCAAGCTGAAAGGCAAATTTCTGCAGCCAACAACTCTGTGCCACCAGTTGGAGTGGTAAACTTGGTCCAAGTCCTACATCAGACACTGGGAATTCTCATTCTCATTAATGAGGAAACCTGTAGAAACACAGAAACGTTTCTTACTCTAGCTTCAGTTTACTGACCACTGCATCACCAGCTTACCAGCAAGCACACAATCCTGCCTTGCCCATTTATAACAGCATAAAAATATTATCAGAATCTGTTGGCAAATACCTAATAAGATTCAGCCTTTTAGTTCCTCCAGGGAACACAGTTTCTCAGTGTATTGATTATTCCCAGCTGTAGCTTACTCTTTGACTGGCAATTTAAATTCCTTTGTCTCATAGCTCCTTTGTAGTGAATTGGAAGATTTTGGTTGCCATATGGTCTAAGAGGAGGGGAAAGGATTCTTGATCTCTGATATGTTTCTCTGCCAGCTCTGCTGCTGACAGCTGAGAGTTGCCTCCCCCAGGTTGGTGTTTTCACTCTTCCCTTAAGTAACAACAGTAATCCACAGCAGAGGTTGTTAGCTATATTCAGAAACCCCAGGGAAAACATGACTGCATAGTTACAATACATTAACAATGTATAAAAATACAACTTAACAATTATACAAAACACTTAAGAGTGTCCCACTAAGTGTAGCTATGGCAGTTTCCACAGATAGCTGGTGTTTAAGATCATTGTGGTCTGCTTAGGGTGTCAGTTGTCCACTCAGAAATCCTGAACACTTTGGTTAGGTGGAAGCAGATTTCAGGGTCTGGGATCTCAAAGGTGCTCAAATATTGGCCTCTTATTTTCACACAGTATTTAGCACCTTCTGTTTGGCTTTCCAAGGTCAACTGAAAGAGCCTTGTTAATAATTCTGGCAACTTCTGTACTTTGAAAACAGGGAGATGCACATTCCTGGAATATAGAATGTACCAAAAGGGGTTTTAGAACCAAGGCAAAGTTCTTTTTTTAGGATGTTTGCTTGCAGCTTCTGCTTAAGTCAACCGGAACTACTAATGCTCACCCAAGGGCAAAATTTGACATATAACATTATTTTATGCTATATACAAGTATGAATAGAGATAATATGAAATGCGTAACTGAAAACTAGCTACTGGGTTTGGATAAAGCAAAACTGAAAGGCAGCAGTTTTCCAAGTGCAGGAGCATGATTTAGTTCTCCACAGCCCTTGTGCAATTCTAATATCATCCTCTTTTTCAGCTGACACAAGAGTATTAACACATCCTTTGATGTATTTTTGTTTGAATCACACACAGATTTCTGCCTAGAAATTTTGAAGGACTAGTGGGCCAACAGTATAGAGAACAACTCATGACTTGTTCATTCCCCAGCCATTCCCCTGAGTCCCACACTGTCAATTAGGTAGCATGTGCTGGTCTTTCTTCTCCCAGTGTGAATAGGAAGGAGCTTATGTTATCAGCAACATGGGATGAAGGGATTATGTCCACAGTGATTTACAGTGACCTGCAAACAATTCTGAAAACAGCTTAAAGCTGCTTTCCATATAACAAAAATACTGAAAATGTCCACATTTTCCCCCTGTTGAAGGTCAACTTGAACACTTCTCTTATTCCTGTTGGCATAGTAAAGCATCAGCATATTTCTGCTTTAATTTATCCATAACAGAAAGAGCTGCAGCAAGAATAAAAAACAATATCAATCATATTGTGCTAAACTAATATACTTAAAGGCAAACCATTTCTTATTACAGGCTTTGCAAGCAGTAATAGCCTTGTTTTTCTCATGTTCATTTCATGAGAAATGAGAGTTGCTCTCAGGAATTATCTGCATGATTATCAAGGTGCAAGAACTGAGACCAAAATAAAAGCAGAGTATTTGATTTTTTAAAAAATTACCCTTTAGAATTTGTCTGCAAAATAGATAAAAGTAGTAAAGTTCTCACTCCTCTGAAGTGACAAAGTGCCTCTTGTTCAATTTGCTCATCTGGGGTGGAGGGTGGGACAGGAATGGAAAGCAGGAAATTTGAAAGAATCCTGCTAGGAGGTAGATGTTCATTTCCCATATGAGAAGCCAAGCCCAGAAACTGCATAACCTACCTGCTCTAAAGTCTGCACAGTCAGACAATGTCTAGACAATTCTATTGTAGGTAACAGCCTTTCTGTGTTGCTACTAGGAATAGAAGCCATGCATGAATTACTCAAAGTCTTAATGCAGACCTATGGAGAGGAAGTGCAGAAATGCCACTCTGTGCTTATGGGTGTGTATAAATGTACCTCTGTGTGTGTGTGTGTGTGTGTGTGTGTGTGTGTGTATAGGTTTATTAAAAACAAAGTACCAAGGAAGTTACTACAGTTAGCAATAAAATTTGTTGTGCTATTTGTGAAGAACTGACAAATAAGATATGTTTCTTTAGACTTTCTGACAGCCTCTACCCCTTCCAACTGAATTATACAATTAGCAAATAGCAGAACTGTACTGGTCTAATTCACTGGCATTACACCATGCACCAACATGAAGGATATCACAATTCCAAGATAAATATATATTAATATACTACCTAAATGTTGCTCTATTTTTTATTTGATTGAAGATAATTTTCTGTACAAAGTCCAAAAACTCAACAAGTGCTCTGTATCCCCGAAATTTAACTTAGACTGCACCTTAAGGGGACATTTGGTGACATTTTCTCTCTTGTTTGTACTTATATGAAAACCTTGTTCAAGTGGATGTTTAGACGAGATTTTAAGGAAGAAGGAAAAGAAGTTTTTCAAACAGTTAATGACAAACTCTTACTACTATATTTCAACAGTTAGCCCATCCAGGAATAAAAATCTGAATAACTCTACAATGAAAACAATTTACACTTAAAAAGTTAACAGGTCACTTAAAAAGAAATGCATCAGTATGTCAGTGAAATCTAGATTTAAAGGGCAGAAATAGTATCAACTAGCAAACCTGCATGCTTGGGCCTAAACTGCTATATTTCTGCTGTCCAGACAGAGCAGGACTGGAATTAAGATGAACTCCAATGAGTTTCACAGCCCCAAATCCCTAAAAACACATGCAAGAACCTGGTCATCAAGGGAAAGGCAGAAATTTGCTATCAGCTCCTAGTCTTTCAGATTCTCAGCTGCAAAATTGTCTCAATTATAGCACCAGAAATGGAAAACAAACATATTCAATAAGAAGCGATGAACTGCATCTATTGAATTCCCACACTCCATCTTAGAGACAGGCAAAGGGAAGGGGAGAACATGAGTACAGCATAGCTGCCTAGTTCAAGTGGCAACACATTATATATTTGCAGGCCATTGGAACCCTGTTATCTTTATTTCTATTGCAAAATTTCTAGCACACCAGAAATCCATTAGCAGTGAAGTTCTGGCAAAGCACCAAAGAGAAACACATCCTCTTATACCAAAAAATAAAGTGAAGATCACAGAATGATTATGGATAAGTAGAGGCTAAAGATCAGCAAGCTCACTCAGAAAATACATTGTAATGTAAGATTGAACAATTCTTCCAAAAAGAGAAAGACAAAAGAAACCCCCTAACTTTGTACCAAAGCAAAGGCTGTGCACATAGAAATTAAAAGCTCCAGCCATCATTTTTCATTAACATTGGTAATGTATTTATATTAATCTCTTTAGTTAGACTTGGCAGCTTCATTACAGTATCATATTCAGCTCGATCCTGCTGTTTCTTTGCAGCTTCACATTTTATGATGTTCACTTCCTGATGAGCAGCTTTCCAGAGTGAAGTATAATAACACCAAATTTATTCCTTGGCTAATTTTTAGGAAGTTTCCTCTGTAATCAAATTGGCCACCTCACATAAGCAGAAATGCATTGATAATCTGATGCCTTGGGATTGATTACTGTCTCTCAAGACACTGGGAGAATTCCCTGGCTTTTATAATTAAGCAAAACCAGAGATGCTGCCAAAATATATGGCAACAAAACAAAAAGCTTTCTGTCCCTTCCTGTAGGAAGTAGAGATACATCAGAATTCCCTTACTTATTTGCTCTGAAATCATGTATAACTCCATTATAGAAATATTACATCAAGCTCATTTTTTCTCCTTTTCCCTCATCGTAACTTCACTGACCACTACCTAAATTTGGCAGACCAAATGGAAAGCGTGATTCATTATAAGAGCAATAATAAGCAGAGAAACAATTGTAATTTTACTATCGCCACCAAGGCTGTCTCTGAGAAAGGAAAGTTGAATGGGTGTCACACAGAATACCACATTTACAGTTAGTTTTGCTCTGACTGAACAGCATTGTAGAGGGAAAATCTTTAAGATGTATTTAGTTATCTCTACCATGATTTAGTCTCAGAACTCTCACTATGCTATATTTGCTAATACACAAACAAGGGCCTAAAATCTGTCACGCCCGTTTGACGTGAATGCTTTCATTTTGTTCTTCTGAAGCAAATCTCACATCTTTGATATTCAGGCCAACCTTCAGTAGGTCATCAGGAGGGGTTTTACTTTAGGAGATGAGTACATCCCGTACATTTGTAACTCTTCCTGCACGTTTATACTCTCCCCAATAGATTCTTCAGCAAGAACAAGGCGATCTGATATGAGGTAAACAACAGTGGATAAAAATAAATTCAACTATCAAAAAGCTAGTTTTAAGTGCTTTTATTTCTTTGGAGAAAGAAGCAAAGAAGATCAAGAGAAATAAATTTATTTTTTCTCAAATGACCTTTTACGTCTCAAAAAAGGGCAGAAGCCCAATTTAGAAGAAATATCTCTTTGTAGGTCATCTTTAATAAAAGTACAAGACGATTCCTCTCCTTCATCTCACTGTATATCACACTAGATGACAGCATTTTATTTCCTTTGGGATAGTATAAATAAAGTAAATGGAACAGAATAAGGACACATGATAAATACTCCCTTCACATTGTTTTGTCATTTAATTTTTTTAAAGAAATAGAACTATTATCATACAACCAGTACTTCAGTCAGTCGATAAAGGGATCTTTTTTTGGCTTACATGAATTTATTTGTATTTTATGGTAATACAAGCAGCTTCCATAATCCTTCATTAAAACACTTGAAAGGAAACACAAAAGCTAAAAAAGGAGTTCTTTTCAATAACACACCATAAAACAACTGCATGCCTCGGTGTCTCTGTTAGGATTACCAGACATCACATTTCATTCAACAACTTTGTAATATACTGGTACAAAATAAACTGTTTCATACTTTCTTAAAACACAGATTTTAATGCCCTATTTGATTAGGTGTACAAGTAAGGTGTACTGCTCCATTCATCTACTACTATTTCATAACACAACTTAGACAACAAAGATCTAAAACTAAATAGGAAACAATTAGGTATTTGAAGACTTTTAGAGACATAGTGAGTTTTATTCAAATCAGAGGATCATTTAAAAGGAAAACCTGACTATCATACAACTGAAAAAAATGGGAAAGAGATGGACCATTACAGAAGAATCACAACAACAATGAATCATAAACTGTAAATCCCAAAGGCCTGGAAAGTATCAAAAGGGTCCAGTGGTTTGAACTGAGAGAGGATCAGGTTATAGCCAAGCCAACCCTCATCTACAGCACATAAACAGACTAAGCATTTTTCAGTTATACACAAGAAGCGAGAGCTTTATCAGTAGCACAGTTGTCTATCACAAGCCAGTCTACAATTCCGAAGCATCCTCCAGGGTGAAAATGCTCTGACAAAAGGCCACAACCCCGAGTTAGCATGGGGAGCAGTGGCACCAGCAGGATGGGACACAAACCCCAAGGAGTGAGAGGCACTTCTGGCTTCCCTGGCCACAGCATCCCTGACAAAAGGGAAACAGGGCAATGAGCAGGATGGGTATTTCCTACCAAATTCACATTTGATAATTGGTGCTCTGGGATTTGAAAACCTGATTTTTCTGTGTGTTTTGAAAGAAGAAAGAAGTCTCCCATATGGAGGAGTTATTACACTGGGTGGTTCTCATGCTAATACAGCCAGGAAAAGAATCCAAGCAATGCCTGCGAAGCCTTTCCAACCAAAGTGCAGAATTCAATTTGCTTGTGGCTTTCTTCAAGGAAACTCTTCCCGCACTAAGACAACACAATTGTCCATAAATGCAGCTTTACCCATTAGCAGGTCCCAACCAAATGGAAACAGTTACGTTAAAGACCACATCACACAGAAAGTCTGTCAAAAAGAGCCTGTTTCCAGCCACTGAGTGAGGAAACATGAGCACACCCATCTTGAATCTTACTAACAAAACACATTAAAAAATGCCATATAAATTTCACATAATCACAAAACAAATAGCTGTAGACTTCAAAGGTAGCACCTCATGTCTGTAATAGATGCTGCAAAGACAGCAAACAAGTCCAATGCTTTGATGCAACAGAGTTTGTGTACACAAGTTGAGCACTATTATTTGCTGGCTAAGATGTTCCATATGTTAACGACATACTGTTCTAATAATGCTTGTTGGTTCAATTTCTGGACTAAAAACATATTTCTTAAGAAGAACCACTATCCTGAATGAAAAAGGACTGTACAACCTATTCTTCAGGTAATGACCTTACAGAAATAAAGACTGTGAGTTTGCAGGTTGATGGTTTTCCAGCCATCCATTTGGTCCTCCAATTCCCCACCAGATAGCCCAATAGTTTTTAGTTTTTACTGGTTTTATTCTCCACATCTTCAATCCTAGCTCCATGCATTACTTGACTCATTGTTTAGAAAAGGAAATTTCAATTCATTTCACTGCTTAGCTGAGGAAAGTATTTGAGCCCCAAGCTAAGAGGCTTGCAGCACTTCCTCTGTTTCTCTAAGAGTGCTATTTTTACAAAAGGTTATGATGCCAAAGGAGTTCTCAAGAAGAGAGTAAAAAGCAGGGCAGAGTGGCTGGACAACCCTAGGAGAGGCATATGAAGGGAATTGTATCAGCAGGAAGGCTGCTGACTCAGGGAAGAGACGCCCTATAAATGACAGTATAGAAAACCCCTGCTATTCACATCCCAATTCATGCACTTTCCTGTTTACTACACTCTCCCTGTCTTACTCTCAGTAGTATTTATACGTAACAATTTAGAGGACCGTAGTGGTGTCATAGCCACAGTGGTCTGAGAATTTAAGTGACATAAAGCAAGAAAGACAAAACAATAATTTCTATTAGACCAACTTGTTGCTTGCTTTTGTAAACACAAATCCTATTCTAGCTGTTAAACCATAAACAAAGAAATAGTTGGAAAGGTCAAGGATTTGTTTTATAGATTTTACAGACATGGCAGCAATCTATATACAAATCAAACATTCAAGTAAGAACTCCAGTGCCTAAACTGATTTAGCATATAAGGATATAATTCCATCAGGAGAATATATCCAGAAACTACACTTTGACTATCACAGCCACTTTTCAAAGGTTAAATCAAAAATACAACTTTTCTTTTAAAATCTCTCATAATGGCTTATATGACTTAAAGTTACTGTCATTTGGAGATACTTGACACGTGATAAATTCATAGGTGTTGTAACATGTTATTTGATTCTTCCCCTAGTTTAAGCCATTTTACTCAAAAGTTGATGCTAAATATAGCACATGATTGATCTGCACATGACACAGAGATTAAGTATCTCTGTATACATGTGCGTAAAACATATTTCTCCTAAGTGACCTAGTAATCTAAGGTATATTATCAAGACAGAAAATCATTATACTAAAAGAATAATTATTCTCCAAAATAATTACACATTTTCTTCGTACACATACACACACTCAAAAATATACAGTAATAATTTCGCTATAATTATTTTTGTGTCAAAAAAAATCAGATCATGGAAAGGCAATTTAATCAGTGTTGATAATCCCATATGTTTTAATCATTCCACTTTAAAACAACAAACATTGCTTCCAGTGAATGCAACTACCTAACCATAGTAAAATACTATTTATCACATCCAGCAAGAGGAAAACAAAGGACTAACCTTTTCAGAACCGTTTTTTAATGGCCCAGGAAAGAATCTTATGAGTGAATGCCATGCAGTTACTTGATTGAAACTAACAGAGAAATTAAATAAATTACCTTTTTCATTCTCATTTTAACCAGGATGCCAACTAAGCACTCACAGGAATTTCACAGACATCACTTAAACTTTTCAGATCCAACTGAAGTCAGTAGCAAATCTGTGTTGACTTCAACAGCCTTTACCAGTACCTGCTACCAAATCAACAAATCTATTACAATAGTAGATATCATAACAGAAACGTGTTAACCTAAAACTAAATTACAGTACAAAAAATTAAATGTAATTGAGTTATCAAAGGCAATTTACTCTTTCAAGAGAAGTTATAAGCATGAGAGAACAGTGTATAAAAAAATTGAAGGAAGGTAACAAACTTACTGATAATCAACATAGGTTTATGGAACATTTTTCTGATCAAAGTAACCTGGCATTTTTCTTGCATGGGATTACAAATTCCATAGTAATAATGATTATACAATAAGATGAAAGAACACAGTTTGTATTTACTAAACAGTCACTTCTAAGCTTGGAAGAAGGAAGTTCTCAAAAAAAAAATTTTAATCCTGGGCAAATCCTGGGAACAATGTAAAGAAGGATCCAGGAGTTCAAGCTTTTCAATATAACAAAAAGAAGGCTGGTATTCTATACATATTAAGGTGCGAGAGAAACTCAATGCTGCAGAGCTTTTTCAAACTGAAGCTATGGTTCAAATGTTTAGCAATTAGGGTAATTAGCTTTTCAAACAATTTATATTTTGACAAATTCTTACTTCCCATACTTCGTCAACACAAAACTGAAAAAAAAAAAAAACATCTCCAACAAGCCACAAAAGGCAGGAGCCCTTAACAATGATGTCACACAGGTCTAACTGCATAATCCCAGGCATTCTCTCCAGTCTCAGGATATTTAGTGATACACTGGTAAAACCTTAAATTTTTGCCTTACCTTTCTTTGTCTTTGAGCCCAAACAGAAAACACTGCAGAATCAACATTTTTCATTACACATAAAAAACCTGTAAGTCATTGAAAAGCAGTTTGGATAAAACACACATTAGCAACAAAGGGAATAACTGTCTCCCAGAGAACAATGTCAGTCTCTGAAATTAAGCAACGATATAAGTGAGAAAGTCTTACCCAAGGCTGGTTTGCAATTATGACCTATTAGTTTTTCCATCACAGACTGAGATAGGGAGCGAACAACTTTGCAAAACAGGACTGTGAAAAAGAAGAATCCTGTTGGGTCATCTGGGGTTCTGATCACAGAGCACATGATAAACATTGCTTAACAAATAATTCAGATAGTGCAGAACATGATTCATACCTCATTCAGAAGACCCGAACCCAATCTATACCATGCTACATGTAAATTGGCAATAAATATTGCAACTAAATTTTCAGAGCACTATCATACTTTTTAAAAGGCCATTATTTTAAGTATGAATCAATTACTAAAATGTGATTGCACCCAAGTGGGGCTCCTCAGCCTGCATGCACACAGCATGAACAAGAAAAGTGAACAGAGCTTGAATTCCCCTGATGGCAATAAATTCCAGCCACCAGTGAGAAAAATTGGGACTGTGTGCAGCCAAGACACTCATAACAGTAACTAATAAGGAATTGAGTTGGGCTTTAGGGAGACCCAAAACAGCTCAAAGGAGGTGATGCTCCTCCTCAGGTTTGATCTGACCATCACTTAGCACACACAGTTATCCAAACAGTTACTGGGCACCACCACAAAAGTAGCAGGGATTGCAAAGCACAGAGTACTTTTAGAGCAGGAAAGGCAGGCAGGTCCTCTCACAGCCAGCAGGTCACACCACATCACATCGCAGTCCCTCAGCCACACACCCATCCCAGGGGTGACCAGGAGGAACACGAGACTCACAGGGGCAGCACAGGAGAATGACTCACCAAACACCACAATATTCACAAATGGTGTAACAGCATTTTTTACACCACTTGGAGAAATTAATCCTTTTGAATTCTACACAGCCAAATGTTTACAATTTAGAGCAAATTTAGGAATATGTTTTTCATTTACAGTTTACATGACACATTGATATTAGTGTTGGGAGACCATTTGCCAAGAGAAATTACAGGCAAGGTTTCAGCAGTTTGTCTCATGAAAACACTGGCACTTGTCTGTCAAGCTGCCTTTTATTTTGGTTGTTTTCAGGATTTTTTTATGAAGTTTATGATCTGATTATGTAAGGTTTGCAAAACTAGTTAAAAGCATTCCTAATAAACATTTCCCGCAAAGCATGAAGAATGTCTGTATCCTTTTCAGCAGAAGCTGTAAAAAACATTCAGTGGCAAGGCAAAACATTCAACTGCTGGACTGCCAGGAACCTTCCAGTATCACTAACCAGAAAGAATTTAAATTAAGACTGATACCAATATTTTCTAAATAAACTTTTTTTGTTTTGCCTACCTTTTGATAAACTAAGAGAAAAGGGTGCTTATTTTCCACATGGAGAATGATTGCAGAGATTTTTATATTTGCCTGATATGTAATTTTTCAGCCTTCTGAATGCACTTGATATCATGGCCGCCAATATGTACAGTGTTGGTGCTCCTTCAGGACACATCCAGCTGCTCAATGTGAAGAGAAGATGTGTGAGCTTCCTAAAATGGCAGAATTTCTGACCACATCTTGCCCAACCTACCACTTCTTTATAGATTACTTTCCACTAAAACATGGAGCAGAGGAATTAAATTGGTGTTGCAAGAAGAGAAAGCAGGTGGTGATTATGCTCCATCCTAGTGACCGAGCATCACCAGGAAGGAGACAGAGCAGTTCTGAAGCACTGAATATAAACTGGAAATCCTTATTTATGCTTGTGACCCTTCAGAGTGCTTCCTTATCACCACAAACCTGAGGAACCCAGGCTATCAATGTGTTCACTTTCACACACACACACCAAAAAAAACAAAAAAACAAAAAAAGACCTGCTCAGGGTGGGGTTCTTCCTGTTTTAACATGAGATGCCAGGGTACACGCAGGGGCCAGATGCTTCAGGGAGCTTTCCAAAGGCCAAGCATCTCCTCAGCAGGGCACCTGGTGTCCACACTGCACTTCAGAAGTGACCACATTTCAAGCTCACACTCAAGAAACAATCTGCTTGTCTCCATGATGGAAGACACCACAGCCCTTATATGAAGACTGACACTGCAGCTTCACCTTTCTTGCCCATCACGGCTACCACAAAGTGAAGATAGGATGATCATCCAGAGCCCATCTACAGTCCAGACAAGCACAGATACTGCAGTTCTCTTGATTACCCATGTGGCAGCATGCTCCTTCCAAAACCAACCCCATGACCACAGCTTGCTTTGCGCCATCACATCATCAGCTCTCAGCTGCTTCACCCACAGATGGACATTCCACATGGACAGATCCACATGGGCTGCAGGACCAAGAGGGCCTCAAAGAGGCTTTCAGAAACATGTCCTGGTGGCCGGAGGGTGGGAAGGCTGCGAGCAGCACCTGCCTGTGTCACCCGGCCAGCAGCCCAGCGGCAGCATCGACGAGCATGGCCAGAGGAAACATTAGATGTGGCTCTGAACACATAAGGATACCGAGGCAGCGGATTCATAAACACACTGATGCAACTAATGCATGCCTAGCCTCTGCCTAAGGGATTGAACCTTTTAAAAATACAGCTGATTCGATCTGAAAGCTGCTTTGTAAACGCTTCAGCCAGTTGAACATGCAGGAAAAGCTAAAAAGAAACACTGTATCTTAAAAGCAGCTCATTGTAGAGACACTATGGCAACTCGGGAAAAAAGGAAGAAAGAATGGTGATGTATGTGGAGAAAATGCCACCATCATTAAGGAAATAAAAAAAGGAAACTACACTATAATTATAACAGCTTATTATTAATTTTTATTATCATTCCAGATTATGTTTCAGTGTATTTCACATCTGCATTTAATGTGAACAAATGCACATTCGCAACTGGTTAAGATCCAAAATGAGCAAGAGAAAGCACACAGATTTCAGTGTTAAATTAAACTGCCACACTTTAATGCCAGTTGGAAATTTTTTCGTTGCCTCCCTCTCACTTGAATCCAGGACTTACAGAATGCTCCTCAGTCTTCTTGATGTCTGAAATGTCAGTGTAAGTTCTGCTTCTTTTTATTTCCCTGCCCACCTCCCATATCTTCCCAGCTTGTTTCACTGCAGAAATCAGCCTTTCATTGCAGGCCACTGTTGTGAGAGGTGGCAGAGGAAGGGGCTAGTAAAAGGACAGTTGCTTCAACTAACACCCAGATTCAAAAGAATTATACAATATGCTGAGTTGGAAGGGACCCATCAGGATCACCAGGTCCAAATCCTAGCCCTGTGCAGGACACCCCAAGAATCACACATGTGCCTGAGAATGCTTCTTGAACTCTGTCAGGCTCGGTGCTGTGACCACTTCCCTGGGGAGCCTGTTCAGTGCCCAACCACCCTCTATGGGATAAACCTTTTCCTGATATCTAACTAAACCTCCCAACTCAGCTTCAAGCCATTTCCTCAAGTCCTGTCACTGGTCACCACAGAGAAGAGACTAGTGCCTGCCCCTCCTCTTCCCCTCATAAGGATGTCGAAGACCACAATGAGGTCTTCCCTCAGTCTCCTCTTCTCCAGGCTGAACAGACCAAGTGACCTCAGCTGCCTCTCATAAGGCTTCACTTCCGGACCCTTCATCATACTCGTAGCCCTCCTTTGGACACTCTAATAGCTTAATGTCTTTTTTATATTGTGGTGCCCAAAACTGCACACAATATTCAAGGTGAGGCCACCCCAGTGCAGAGCAGAGGAGGCAATGCTGTGCTTAACAGTAGCCTGTCCTTTGGTGAAGAGAGAAAACAGAGGGTATCAGGCAATGGGGGAAGAGAGACAAGTAGGAGACTGTGAACATTTCTGCCAGTCTGAACTGTCAGTATAAAGTTGCCAAGGAAAAGGTTGCAAGAAAGACAAGAATTTTGTGGGGTATCTATGACAAAGGAAAAGTGGACAACTATTCCTGATGTAAAGAGAAAAGAAAGAAGTGTGTGACTCTAGAGACCAAAGAACAGAGATGGAAAACACACAAACACAACAGAATCGAAAATACAAAAGGGTACACAACAGGGGGAATGTATAAAATAGCACAGGCAAATGCAGCAAAGGAAACAGAGAATCTGTCAGATAAAAAGATGGGTTTGAATCAAATAGAGAAAATAACACCCACGTGGAAAGCAGCAAAAAAAAAAAGAAAAGCTACCTGTGGACAAACATTAGGAATCAGGGGCATATTTCAGTTTCTGAATTTTTTTTAAGCTCTGTTTGCTACTCTCTTTTTAATTTTGAACTTTTTTCCTCCATAAATTGGGGGAATAGACACTTTCACTGTGCCTGACCACCACTGATATTGCAACTAAAGATGATGCTCAGAAATATTCAGATGTAGAAATCGTATACACCAACCTTTAAACAACATGGAAACCACAAGAAAGAAGACTGACAATAGCAGGGAGAGTCTCTCTTTTCTGCTAACCTATGTATTTTGAAATATATGCCCCCTTCTGTCCCCCATACTTCCTTTGTTTCTCAAATATGTATTACACCTAAGAGCTAATTTTACCACAGGGACCTGCCTCAGCATGCTTTAGATATTAGCAGATGTTCTGTTATAAATACTAAACTGATGTTTTTTCCAGAGGATAACTCAAGACTTGAACTTTGCTGTTTACAAGAATTCAACTACTTTTCAACTATAAAATTAGTGTGGTCTAAATTTGCAAACGACTGCTCAAAAAAATTAAGTGTTTTTTTCTCAGGTCCCCTAGAATACACACAGAGAATATAATATGGAGAGTAAGAACTGCAAAAGAAAAAAAAAATATATAACCTTCTGAATGAAACAGATTTTTTTCACAGGAATGATAATTTAAATGTTGCTCTGGTAGACTTGGCCCTCTTTTCATTTGATGAACTTCAAATGATATTTCAGAGGTGATTTAAAAGTTGATTTAAATATCATTCTAGAAGCCAAACATCTGGATTTCCTTGCAGTTTTTTTCTTTTCACTTTTCAAAATTTGTGACAGAACTTTTTTTATATTGCAAAAAGTGCAGCTCTTCAAGACAAGTTCATATTTAAGTTTGATTCTGGCACTCTTAAGAACAGTAAGAATGCATTTTTACAGTCTTCTACAAATACTGGTGCAAGATCATTAAAGACAAAGGAATGATTTAAAGATAGATCAAATCAAATGAAATCTCAAACATACACATTTGTGTGTGTGTTTATGTGCATATGCATAAACAAAAAAAATCTACCTACAGGTTTCTTTAACATACAGAGACCTGCTGCAGCTCACAAAATCACACCCTTTAATTATCTTTTCATATACCATTAGTAAATGTGTTTACTTTTCTTAAGATTACCTGAAATTTATACTGTAAGAACAACCCCAATCTTTCGGAAACTAATTGTGACCACACCATTAATCTGCTACCTGAACCAAAAACAGGTTTGTACAACCTAATCTCAGTAAGGTATAAATATGTACACAAAATTGCTACTTCCAATAAACATTTCAATGTTAAGGATTTGGTGCTTTTCAGCAGAAAACTCTTCCTCTATAGTTCTTTTAAAACGTATTTGTTATAAAAACATATTTCCAAAACAGCCTTTCTTGGTCCTTCCAGCAGCAGTGTCTCCACTGCCTGTATCCAGTCAGGACTCACATAAGCTTTTTAACTCATGTCAATGCACATAAAGAAATTGCCACTGTTACAAAGGCGTTTACAAGTTTAAAAAAGAAAAGGTGAAATTTGAGTGGCTGTCATTGCAACTCGAACAATTCATCTTTACAGCAGAAAAACTTGCAGCAATTGCTCACAAACTCTTACACCAAACCACAAAGCACTGTGTTCAATTATTAGAAGTTGAATTACTTAACAAAACACTTCTATTTACTATATTACTTATTCTCTTTTCACTTCAGAGCAGAAAAGCAAAGCAACTCCTATTTTAAAGCAGCTGTGCTAAAAGACTACTACAAAAACTCATTACTGAAAGCCACAGACCAGATTTCACTTTTAGTTTACTATTATGTAATATTCCTCATAGACTGAAGTTCACAGTATGCTACTGCCTTAGAAAACTTCTCTGCTCCCAGAAGACCACAAGACATCTGGAGAAACTTCATTGCCAACTATCCACATCACTGCTTTTTGAGAATTAGCTGTTGTACAACAGCAGTATCTCCAGTAATTTATACTTAGTTATTAAAATGCTCACAGCTACCTGTTTTTAGCAAACCCATCTTTTAATATCCAGGGAGGCTCTGCATGAGAAATTTGCCTCTAGGGTAAACTGAAAGAAGACAAGGCCACACCTGGAGTGCTGTGTCCAGGTCTGGGCTCCTCGGTACAAGAGAAACATGGAGCTCCTGAAGCAAGTCCAGCAGTGAGCAACAAAGATGATTACGGGACTGGAGCATCTCTCTTACAAGGAAAGGCTGAGGGAGCTGCGCCTGTTCAGCACCGAGAAGAGATCCCTGAGAGGGGATCTCATCCATGTCTGAAGGGAAGGTGTCAAGAGGATGGAGCCAGGCTCTTCTAGGTGGTGTCAAGTGACAGGACATCAGACAACAGGCAGAAACTGATGCACAGGAAGTTCTACCTGAACATGAGGAAGAACTTCTTTACTGTAAGGGTGACTGAGCACTGGCACAGGCTGCCCAGAGAGGCTGTGGAGTCTCCCTCGCTGGAGATATTCAAGAATTGTCTGGCCGCAATCCTGTTCAATGTGCTCTGGGGATGACCCTGCTTGAGCAGATGACCAGACAGACCAGATGACCCATTGTGTTCCCCCCAACCTTACCCATTCTGTGATTCTGTGAAATGAAATTATAATACTAAAATGTTAGTTACACTGCAATAATTACTAAGTAGCAACAATGGGTCTATCAAAGCCTAAAATGGTACTCAAGAAAGTAACAGAAAAATTTAAAATATACCACTACAGATGAACTCAACACCTAAAACAGCAATTGTGGTATAACACAGCCTCCAAAACCTCCACTGGAAAATTACAATTCACTGGCACCAGGTCTTGAACAAACATAGAGTAAGATGCAATCATTACTTACTGGTTTAGTGTCACATCTAGGATGAAAGATGATCCAAAAGCATCAACCTGGAAGCTGGCTCGAGCAATGTGGGTAGACTGCAACATGGAAAAGACTGGAATTATTATTCAGCTACAACAAAATATAATGTATTGGTTTGTGAATGCAGAACCAAAATATATATACCAAGTAACAATATGCCATTAACCAAATAAAATTGCATTAAAACAGACAAAGTAGTCTACAAGAACGAATAAAACGTGAATTTTCTGAATCTATGAGACTTTTGCAAGAATTCCGAACAACACAATTCTTGACTCCAAGTAACCCCCCATCTTAACCCATCCACACCACAGGAAACAGCTCTTTGAACTTTCATCCTGGGTAAAGCCCTGAGCAAAGCAAAGTGAAAGACTTTCCCTGGCTTATGTTCCTTAACCTGACTCTGGACACAGCCCTGTGGAGAACAGCTGAGATGTTACTGGTTTGGTCAGACATGTACACACTCACAAATCTCAGCAACATTACCTGAAATAAACTGTGCATTCAGACAGACTCTTATTTAAGAGGTGATAGCACTGGGTTAAATATGATCAGTTGCATTTTCAGTAAAGACTGACTCACCACCCTGTAACCCATTTCCTCTAAAAGGTTTCCAGCCCCCTGAGCAGTCATTAAAACCAAATAAAAATGGGTGGTAGAAACATCTTTCTTTTTCTTTCTTTCTTTTCTTTTCTTTCCTTCCCTTCTCTCTCTCTCTTTCTTTCTCTTTCCCATATATTTTCCCCAAATTAATTCCTTTCACAGTCCTACAGAGGACAAACATGGGAATACATCATAATTCACAATCTGCCAGAAACAGTGTTTTATTCTAGTAGAAGAAAATACTCAACTATCCAATAGAAACACAACACTTGTTTCTAGACCTGAAAACTCCCAAGAAACAGAACAGCCATGTTATTTAGCTAATTAATAAGAAAAGCTACTTGCAGACATTTTGGAGCAGTATCAACTTTGTTCTTATTTTCTTTCCATTGAAATCTGCACATTAAGATTTGAAGCATGTAGACAGAAGACCTAAGAGAAGAACCACTTACAACTCTAAACTACACTTCTCCAAATAAACACAATACAGGATAGTACAACTGTAACAAATGATTTATTGAAAACTCTGGGAAACACAGGACAGGATGGGATAATGTGAATCATCAAACTCACTCTCTCTAAAACTACTGGCAGGCTTTCAATAGGCATTAAACCCAGAAGAGCAGAGAATACCAGTTTCCCTGGAAAGGAACAGCAGCAATGAAACAAAAAGTCCACAGAATCATGACTTTTTTTTATTGTTACATTTTTTAGCTGCCCTACAGCAAAATTTTCTTTTTATGTCTACATATATAAGACTAAGCGTTAATAAATAAAAAAGACAACAACCATGAATACATTTCCACAAACAGATGAATCCATTAAAAAAAAAAAAACCAAGTCAGGACAGCATCTCCTACTAGAGGGTACTCAGGCTTAGGGCTCTCTATAAAAATGCTTGGCTGTGTCACTGCAGTGGACATGCATGCAAAATTGTATGACAAGAAATTCCACACATTTCCATTGAACTTCTGAAGGATGCATTAAAACTGGAAAGCTTCTTAGAAGGTGCCTCTGTAGATACAATTCAGTGTCAGAAATAGTTTTGGCTATCCCCATTACACCTAACTTGCTTTATAACACAGGTCACAGGTCTCTGCTAAGTGGTTCTTGTAATTTCTGGATGATTTAAGATCATATTTTTTTGCACAAATGTATAGTCTTTGATGAACTAACTGAATATAACAGACAGTTTAGTTTGTCAGGGTAAATAATTTCAGTGATTAATTACCCTCAATATTAAAAAGGGTTAAAAATAATAAAAAATTATAAATAATAAATAAAAATAATAAAAAAGCAAACAAACAAAAAAAGGACACAGCCAGCTGGCAATAGCCAACACCCATAGAACGTACAGACACCCACAGCACATACGGCATCCACATGCCGGACCATCATTTAGCTGTTTCTGGCCTGCAGCAGCTGCTGCAACCACAAACACAGCAAAAACAACCATCAACAAATTATCACATTACCGTTTTTATTTCTTTTCTACCTCTCGGGCTGCAGAGTCTGTGTTGAATGATTTTAAAATTTCATCTTCTCTTGCTAGATGTGAATTTTTAACCTGCTTCTCACAAACAGGATGTGACAGGCCAAGAATCGAATAAGGCACAAGGAGCCAATGGTAGTTTTGTCATTCCCTTGTTCCACTGCAGCACGTTTGCTCACCTTAACTAACCTTCATCTACGTACCTGCACTGCAACAACTGCTTTCTGATCAAAGGAGTAATGGCAACCCAGTTGTTTGCTTCTCATCATTACAATATTAAATGCAAAGAACATTTATTATTTCTTTATTATTTCTGTTTGTTAACAACATCTGCTACATATGCCATCATTTAGATCTCTATATACAGTATAGACCATCTGCTAGAACCAAAAGAGAATTAGTCAGTTAAGAATATAAAGTCTAACTTGGGTTTTCAGATGTACATATACTAAATTTAGCATTTGTCATTAAAATGTATTCACCTCATAGACCATAAAAGCAAAAATGACTGAATTGTTTTGGTTTGGTTTTTAACCGCTAGATATATTGCACCATATTGATTTGGTCTGGGAGATTTCCTCCCTTGAACATGTCTCTAAGATAAACAATTACAAGGCTAATGTATTTCTAAGGTGACCCTAGACCACAGCTACTCCCTGACAGAAGCTACTGATGTGGATTTAAGGGAGAAAATATCTATTAATAAATTAGTATGAAAAACATTACAGATGTAACCACTGCCCAAGACAAATGATACAAACAGNTAACTGAATATAACAGACAGTTTAGTTTGTCAGGGTAAATAATTTCAGTGATTAATTACCCTCAATATTAAAAAGGGTTAAAAATAATAAAAAATTATAAATAATAAATAAAAATAATAAAAAAGCAAACAAACAAAAAAAGGACACAGCCAGCTGGCAATAGCCAACACCCATAGAACGTACAGACACCCACAGCACATACGGCATCCACATGCCGGACCATCATTTAGCTGTTTCTGGCCTGCAGCAGCTGCTGCAACCACAAACACAGCAAAAACAACCATCAACAAATTATCACATTACCGTTTTTATTTCTTTTCTACCTCTCGGGCTGCAGAGTCTGTGTTGAATGATTTTAAAATTTCATCTTCTCTTGCTAGATGTGAATTTTTAACCTGCTTCTCACAAACAGGATGTGACAGGCCAAGAATCGAATAAGGCACAAGGAGCCAATGGTAGTTTTGTCATTCCCTTGTTCCACTGCAGCACGTTTGCTCACCTTAACTAACCTTCATCTACGTACCTGCACTGCAACAACTGCTTTCTGATCAAAGGAGTAATGGCAACCCAGTTGTTTGCTTCTCATCATTACAATATTAAATGCAAAGAACATTTATTATTTCTTTATTATTTCTGTTTGTTAACAACATCTGCTACATATGCCATCATTTAGATCTCTATATACAGTATAGACCATCTGCTAGAACCAAAAGAGAATTAGTCAGTTAAGAATATAAAGTCTAACTTGGATTTTCAGATGTACATATACTAAATTTAGCATTTGTCATTAAAATGTATTCACCTCATAGACCATAAAAGCAAAAATGACTGAATTGTTTTGGTTTGGTTTTTAACCGCTAGATATATTGCACCATATTGATTTGGTCTGGGAGATTTCCTCCCTTGAACATGTCTCTAAGATAAACAATTACAAGGCTAATGTATTTCTAAGGTGACCCTAGACCACAGCTACTCCCTGACAGAAGCTACTGATGTGGATTTAAGGGAGAAAATATCTATTAATAAATTAGTATGAAAAACATTACAGATGTAACCACTGCCCAAGACAAATGATACAAACAAAGTTTACCATTAAGTTTCAGCTCAAGTGTATCCTAAGGGTATTTCCAGCCTACTGAGATACCAAAATATTTTGGATAGCCTGACAAACTCAGTCCTTTCCAGAAATCGCAGCCCTTCCTTCAGCCATAATATGTGGTTGTAAAGCACTGTCACACTGCACACACTATGAGCTGCTGCCAAAAATGAGCAGTTCTGTCCATTCCGGCCACGTGTTCCCACCTACTCTCCCTTGTCAACTCATGTGACTAGCCAGAAAGTCTGATCAGCATCAGAAAATTAATCATCACTTGGAGTGGGTCTATTTTTTGTCATAAAAATAAGCTGATGCAAATAAACCATGAGGTAGATGCAATACAAGGAAACTGGAGGGGCACACCCAGGAGAGAATGAAGAGGAAGACACATGCCCCCTCTAAATGACAGACAGCAAATCTCATTCAATATAACAAAAAACTGCGCCTTAAAGAGTTCCAGTCAGTACATTTTTTAGAATAACAACTCTTCTAATTATCTGGTTAAGAACCACAAAATAAAGAAATGAATTTTAAAAAGTCTTGGTTCTACATTATTTCTAAGCACATCTACCTGCCTGCTCAGTGAACAGGTAAAATGGCCAGCTGCAAAGGAAGCTTAAATGCACAGAAATATGTCAATAAAAGAATCCAAAGGAAGTAAGTACTTTCCCATCCATACCGCCTCACTCAAGCAGAAGTAACAAGAAAGACACCTGCAAAAACCACTGAAGCAAGGCAATCAATTACCTCGTTCAGCTCTCAACCCAAGGAATTTTCTCGGAAAATTTGAGGTTTTTCCAACAGCTATCAGCTTGACACATCAATGGCCAACAACTGAGTCATAAAAGGAGAATTCTTGGAGACCAGAAGAGATGTACTCAATGCAGAACATGAACAAGAGCCAAGAAAGGAGAATCTAACAACTTGAAGAGCACAATGCCATGCCTCTAACACAATAAAAAAGTCCTGAAATTTTAATGTCATGCAACTGAAGAAGGAAAAAATCAATAACAACTCTGAAATCAGCTGCAGTGCTTTCAGATGCAATTTCTAGTGGCGCATAAGGAGTACTACCCTGCAAGCCCCCCTGTGGAAAATACTAAGCATCCCATGCATCTAGTGCAACTACTAAGAGCTCACTTCTGTTAAAGATTGTGAAGTTGAAGCCTCTCAGTGAATGTCTGAAAGGAATCAAAAGTAAATGGAGTGGAAGGGATTATCTGAAATCACTAAGCACAAAGATATTTTATCTAAAACAGATAAAAAGCTTGAATTCTAGAAAAATAAAAGTGGTGTGCAAACCTTCATGCCAAACCAAGAGCAATGTGATTCCAGTTATTTTAAATCACCTGCTCCCTGCCTCAGAGATCGCTGCAGTAACAGAGGAGATGGACAAGCGGTACCAAATATGGCTACTTATTATTACAAAGAAACACAATGGAGTAATGATGTCCCTTCAGTATTCCTGCTGGGGATCAGCTTTCTCTGGAAACTGGCCCTGAAGAATAAGCACGTGCAAAGGGAATGCATGCACATCAACTACAACCAACATACATCACTGCAGATCAATATCCTTGCACGGCACTGGAGGGAAGATTTTCATTTCAAATAGGTCAAATATCTTAATCACCAGTGAAACACTTACAAGCTACACACTCGCTTTAATAAACTAACAAAAAGTTTGAAAGGAAAAATTTAGGCATTTTCTTCATATTGTGTATAATTAGCCGAGTGTTAAAAGCAGCCCAGTAACATGATGACTAATGTCTTACCTCATAAAATAAGAAAAAATAATTTAAAACATATTGTGATGCAATGTACAATTCCTGATAACACATTTCTTCCTTCAGAAGTATCCTTAATAAAGCACTTAGATGCTTTTTTAGAAGTTTTGCTGGAAGAGATAACAACAATTTCCATCAAAAAAGAACAAAGTCTTTTGTAAAAAAAAAAAAAATGAGGAGAAAATCCTATTTACATGCTTGCCCTTTGATGTAAAGAATTTTATATTTATTACTATTTATAGCATTGTGGTTTCTAATTAAAAGATTCTGATCAAATTTGTGGACTGGAAAGAAAAGCACAGTGAATCAAGATAATACAGGATGTTACAGGAAGAGAGAACTGGAAAAATATGCTTTAGAGTTTGTAAGAACAATGAAGTTTTATAGCAGAGATTTGGGGACTTCATCACATTTACAAAATAATAGATTCCTTAGATATTAATTTCCCCTCTCTATTTCACAGAACAGAAACCTCAGCTTGCTAACAATCCTTTAAGTGTTTATGAAATAGCCCTCTCCTAAGTTCAGTAAGGACAATGGGAAATCAAATTAAATATAATAATGAAATTAAATGAAAAATATACTAAAAATGTTATGTAGATTTACCTAAAAAGAACTAACTGCTATTTTGAAAATAATCACTACATTTAAATTTCGCTAGAGGAATACAGTTCTAATTGGCACATGTACACACTATAAAAGCAGAATTTTCAGCCTCAGTTTTTTTGTAATAAATCCATAGTTATGGAGCATACTGTTGCAGTATGTAAAGAAGGAAATTTTTTTAAAAACTGACTTTTTAACTTGTAATGGAAAAACAAGAAAAAATTAAACTTTGCTGAAAGACAAAATTCAGAAACACGCCTGTGTATAATATTAAAAATAAATATCCAAAGTGAAAATCTTCTTTAAAAAATACACAATAAAATATAGCTGCAACATGATTTCCTCAGGCCTTCTCTGTTGCCATTTGCAAATATTTAATTTTACTCAAAAGTTCAGTGTCACTGAACTGGATCCACATATTAATCCGCATATTAAACAACAGCAAAATCTCTTTTTTTACTTTCCCTAGAATTCTCATATTATTTATAGGCACTCACTTGCTGTATTAATCATCATTATTTTTCATTCTTCATGCAAGTTCTCTCTTTTTATCCATTGCATAAATCTAAATATCTATGGGGCATTTGGCAGGGGCAGCTTAATGAAAAAAATGCAGAATAGAATCACGTTTAGTAAAGAAGGTATTTATTCTGAGAAAAAGCTAGAAATAAGAAAATACTTTAATGCATCCATGTTTGGTTTTGAATCCTGGATCACATATCTGCTCTCCATGCTCAGGGAGGGCAGAGTAAAGGGAGACCTAAACACCATTAGCTGGAGCGTAGTGTGAAGGTCCAGTTCACTGTGGTAATAAATATGACCTAAAATAGTCTTTTCTCCATATAAACATCATAGTATCAATGAACTCTAAGACAGAAACAAGAACTACTTGTACCTCTAAAATGCCAGTAATTTGTCTTCTCAATAGGAAAAAAAAAAAAAAAGCCAACAAACACACACAGACAACAAAACAAAACAAAGGACCCCAAGCTCTTTTATTTGTTTGTGTATGAAAGCAAAGGCTGATCGAATTTACTCAGTATAGAACTGGGGGAACAGCATCAGGAAAGAAGCCCCGAGCACAAACCAATGCAATGTAGCATGCAGGTGTCACTGCTGCAGAGTCAGTGCCTGGGCAGCTGCACGGAGCCACCTCAGGTCCTGCAGATGTGTAATGCCGAGCTGCATCTGCCCATGCAACTCACCCCAGACCTCCACTCAGCACCCCAGAACCATGAGCATCTTTGAACAGTTACAACAAATTGACTAAGAAAAAACAATTCCCATTTCCCCCTGAAAACTTCTCTTCTTGCTCTCCTTCGTCACCTCCGCTTCATCTTTCTCAAAAATTCACCCAAGGTTAAATGATGGAATAATGAAGACAGGAAAACTATCGGACTGTCACTGATAGTAAATTTAGCATGACCTACCATTTGATATCACAGATCTAATAGGACAAATTGAAGGGACTGAAAAGGCAGGATGCTGCTTCCCAAGAGGCAATCTAACACTTGTCTCCAGCACTAGAAAAGCCCTGTGGCATCAGATCTTACACTTGTGCTTTTAAGTATAGAGGGTGATGTTAATTTGATTCCAAAATTTTTTTTATAGCTTTTGATTTCCTATGAGACTAATTGTTGCAAATCTTCATATCACTGTGAAAGAAAGAACTGCAAGAACTTTGGGGGAGCCATATTTAATTTTTTTCCCCTTTTTCTGAAAGGGAAGCAGCAAAGATGCATGTATAAAAGGTTACATACAACTAATGTGCAAGAGGTCTGAAATATATCACTACTGGGACAAAACCAGAAAAATTGGTTCCTGCTCAACCTCATGTTTTTAAAATGCACTCAGTAAGGTTCTTCATCAAACACTAATGGCTAGGGAAAGTATGATCAAATAGGTTGTTATAAGCGTGATTAGACAAGTACAGGGTTACAAACAGAAAACAAAGGGAAGTCATGAATGAAAATCTGCAAAGTTTAGAGTCTTTTCATGCCATAATTCATACAAAAACTTTGATAACTGTTGGAGATCCCATTTCTAAAATCAAGAGAGGGAGCACAGACTCATCCTGTGACCCAGGAACACCAAAGCTTCCACTGCCCTCCACAGTGACCGTAGCTTTCAGAGGGTCAGATCGAACAGGAAAAGCAATGCTAGCTACAACTGCAGCAGTGCAATGTGTTCCACCTATCTCACTCAACAGCCCAAGACCTGACTGTGCACTCAGATGGGAAAACTATTTCCTTGTGAAGAAACATGAGATCAGAGGGAAAGAACTGAAACAAGGACAGTCTCCCCAGGGAAATACTCCTCTCCTGAGGGTGCCTGGTAGTTTCAAGTGGGCAGAACGTAAATGAGCCACTGGTCATGCACAGCTGCAGCATGAGAGGCAAACAACTGACACACAACCCATCTACAGGGGGAGAGACCACAAAACAAGGGCAGCAACACAATCAGCACAGGCAGCACTTGAGGATGAACCCATCTGGGCCACTGTGTCATCTATCTGTAGAAAGGACTATTGTCTCAAGGACACCATTGAGGCAAGAAGGAAAACTCACATAGTTGGGAGTGAAGGCATTTCCTTCACCAAAGTAGACGATGCCTTGAGATCATTTTTAGCTGCATGTTTTCCAAGATCTGAAAGGAATCAATAACATTAAAAGTCACCCTTTCAGTACATCTTGTAGGCTTCAGAAATGAAGCAACCGAGTTCCACTACTAGAGGAATCTACAAAAGTCCTTCATTATGCCACCTTTACATTACAGATTGCCCCATACATTACTCTTTGACACCTAAAGCCTACCAACATGGTTAATTTCTTCTATTAATGGCTCTCAGACACCAGCAGAAAGTTGTCTTGCCAGAATCACAGATTAAAAAGAGCTTGACACAACTTGCAGACTCCTAGACGTGCCAATATATTGCTCCATCAATTCCACAGATAATACCTTTTAAATATGACTCAACCTCTACATTTAAGAATCAAAGACCTGCTCAAAGCTGAAAAGTGCAAGAAAAGCAAACTTCAAAACTCCTTTTCCTCTTGATACTGTGTACAAGATCAAAACAAATCAACATTTTCACTGTGTATATTTTCTTTTTTTTTATTATTCCCACAGAATTTCAGGAGTTGAAATAGTCCAAGGAGACATTTCTGGAACAGAGTGTATTCCTACATACTACTATTCTCCTGGGAAAATTTTGAGCTGTAAGTCAGGACTGTAGCCTCCACACTCCCATACACCACACTTCCATTAAAAGGCTTTTTCTAAACCTTGTATTAATATTACATTCTGGAATATGGGGTTTTTCCTAAAGCATGGTCATTTGTTACAGTTTTCTGGTCTGGCAACACCCATTTCATTAAAAAAAAAAAAGAGAGAAAGATATTGCAGTGAATTTAGTATAGGTAGACAAATCAGAGCTGGTCACATTACCAGACCAATCACCAAATTTCTCTGCCTGATGGCAAATGCCCTGCAGCAATGCCATGTTTCTTAACTTACTTTAACTGAATCCAACTTTCAAGCTGGACTCCTAATGACTCAACAGTTAAACAGCTCTATGTCATCTGCCAGTTTCTTTGATTTCTACATAATCAATCATGTCTTTAAGTTCAGGTGGCACTGGCTTTCCCCTTGAACTGACACAATCAGCAAACCTCCATCATGGGAGTGCATGCCACACACAGCTTGGCAGAACACATCCTGTCCATGTGTTCAGCACTGCCAGCAGCACTTCAGCCACCTTTGCTGCTCATTGCTCAACAATAAAGTTTCTGGGGAAAAAAAGCATGAGCATTCCCTCACACAGTCCTCCCAAGAAAGTATTAAAATCTTGCACAGATGTGATCTTCTGTGTGCACTGAACATGCCTCCATCTGAGGAGAGAGACATTCCACATCCACGCTTGGCTGTGGCTCCGCACAGCTGCCACTGCACAGTTCATCCCTGCAGCAATGATTTCTCCTCCTCAGAATAATGCAACTATTGCAGTGGCTTCAGAGCAGTATTATCAGGGAGCATCTGCTGCTACAAAGGGCAAAATTTCATCTGACAGGCCTCTGTGGTCCTATATGTGCTCCAATAGACATCTCTGCAGAACAGCGTATCCATACACTACCCAGGAGGCCACTGGCAAGCCAAAGGAAAGAAGGTAACTAGAAGAGCTCTGAAGGTTTTCTTATCTCAGAGTTTTCCACAGACAATCATAGCAAATTTGACTTGGTTTAAAATAAATTACATAAGTCAAAACTAGAGAAAAGGGAGACAGGATGGGAGTCACAGTGATTTTTATAGAAGTTAAATACAGCAGTTTTGATTAACGTCCAAGAAACCAACAATATACTATTTCTAGAAAATACAGTACTGAAAAAATATTACCTAGGGACAAAAACACTGAACCATATCAGTAGATGAATGAGAAAGAGGTATATTGCATAGAAAGACACCACAATCCTGTGTCAAAGACTGGTAGGCTTGATCCTCTAACAGTACTGGACTTTACTCTCCGCATCCATAGTTACCCAGACTGAGAGAATACACATGGGCCTGGGCTGGCAACCAAATCCTCTGATAACAGCCCAGTGAGATACTTCACATGGAGAAGAAGGGCAGTCTACCAGGGAGGAGAAGCAGTTTTGACTCAAACCCACAGGAGTGGAAGACAAGAAACCCCATCCTCTCAAGGGAAAGAAACTCGGCTGGAGATGGCTGCACTAAGTGGAAGGACCACAAACCTCAGCAGAGCTGATTTGAGAGGGAAAAGCACAGACACAGCACTAGTCAGAAGAACCCACAATTTTGAGAGCTGAACCTTATCAAGCTTTTGAGGGTTTTACACAGTTCTATTGACCTTTAAGCAGTGTTTGACAGGATAACTGTGACAGTGTTTTCACAAGCAGAGCCCTAGAAAGCGTTGTTAGTTTGAGTCTCTTAAAAATTGGTATGATTATTTGGAAAACTACAAAAGGGACCTGGACTACCAGAAGGATAATATAATATCAGATTTACCATGACTGTGTAACACATGTGCATAATGCTCTTGTAGCAAATGTTTCAGAGTGAATGCTAACATCATATGTAGTTCCTCCATAATTTGGTTAAATCTCAGCAAAGTTTATCATGACACTACTTGGAATGCAACACGCTTCTACACCAAAGAGTGTGTTATAGCTGATACAGCTGATTAGCCACTGTAGGGGTCCCAGAACATGCATACTCAGTGAACAGTGGCAGAAGGAATACTCAGTCTGATCCTGCACCTAGGCACACCAACACAGACCAGGAGTGAGCACAGACACATTGATTACCAGAGCTAGAAAGAACTTCTCTATCAGACTTTGCAGATACTACACTGATCACAGCAACAAGCAAATGCTGGGAAAATACTTTCTATAAGAATTGTTACATCTGAGCCCTTAAGATCCTTTTTGACTGTATGTAAGCCTGTTTTATGAGATTAAGCCATAGCTTTAGGAATATCTCTCTTTTCAACACTGCTATGGCACAAGCAAGAGAATATAACACAAAACAAAGATTTTCCATGCAGTACTTTTACCCAAACTAGGATTCTCAAATATACCTATGTCTTTTTACCACTCCTCAAAATCTGAATCATGATACAATGTTTCTGCAACATGAACTCTGAAGCAGCAGCTACCAGAGGTTTTTTTGCTGGATGATTTTTTGGACTTATGCATTTACTGTCATAACAAATCTCATTATCAAGCAGGGAAAGACCTTCCCTGAATCAAGCTTGCAAAGAAGGATAAATTAGGATTTGGAAATATTCTTTGCCTATAAAACACCAAAACACACTATGAGTGTTTTATAAAAAGGTGTACCTGAAAGTCCTTCTTACTTCAGAAATCAAAGGACACTCTCAATGCCCTTGCATCATTCAACAATCTATAGTAAAGCCTGGCTTTCAGGAAGGGAAGACCCGCATCAGGAGTATGGGTATTTTAATCATCATTCATATATTCATAAAATAGTGCTAGATTGGTGAAGTATCTTACCCTTACACAAATATTGCAGAACTGCATACACTGAATATAAAGTAAAGCATCACACTCATTTTGCCTAATGCCTTATAAACCCTGAGTGAAGAGGGAGAAGAGCCAAGAAGGCACAAAGAAAACCAAATTCAGCAATAAAGCAACTGCATGTTATTACTCACTAAAGCCCAGTTTAGCCTCCCCCCCTTTGATTTTGTGACAGAATGATCAAAAATTGTGCCTAAGTTTCTCAAAGAGACTGCAGGCACTAGATTAAGTGGGCAGAAAATAATTTTTAAAATTGGGCAATTTCTCATGACATTTCTCTTTTCAACAGTCACCATCCATCAGTCCCAGACTCTAGAGATGTTTTATAAGTCACTCAACAGTCAGAACTCATTTTTTAACCAAAAAAATTACTAGTTGTTTGAGCTACCCAACACAGTAACTTATGAAACCAATAGAAGTTGACAGTATTAGAACAGAAAGCAAGACTGTTTTAAACAAAGTCAGCAGTTTCAGAAGCACCTATAAAAAATAAGGATATCCTGCTTGAAGACTAGAGCACAAGGCAGTGTCAGAGAATCCAATAGGAAAGACTAGGCAACACCTGAATAACTAATGAAGATTTCAACTGTAAGTGCAAGCAGAGCTATGCAAACTCAGCATGACAGAGCAAAGCTTCTCTGCAATTGATTATTAGCAATAAGAAGTCATTTAAGAAATCTGCAAGCCATGCTTCCAAATTGGTGTGTGCAGTTCTATCATTTGGTCGCAATTCAGAAATGCAGGCTGAGGAAGACAAATAAATTCTTTGCTGAAAACTACTGACTCACTACTGTCTACAAACAACATGTACTTCTGTCTTCAGACACAGCCCAGTCCTGCAGCTCTTTCACACCAGGCTCCCTACAACCAGGTCAGCCCTTTTACTCTCTCAGAAGGAATCCAGCGTACCTTCATGACAACTGGCAATGGACAAGTGGAAAACAGAAGCTGCTCTATTATGAATGCCTTGCACAAAGAGCAGAGATGAGTGATCTATGTCCATAGCAGGTCAGAACCTTGCTCCCACTGGAACTCATAGCCAATCTCACAAATTCCCACATCAACACCTAGATATATCAAAAATAGATAAAGCAATGAAAGCCACAAAAGGAACAATGCTGTCCCTTAGGTTGTGTGTGCAGACCTACTAGCATGACCACAAAGTGTTGGCCTTAAGGATAACTGGGACTCTTCACTGGCACTGAGTGGCAATCTCCAGCTGAGAGAGAGCAAGATCACTTTCAAGTTATACCCAGGGTTGAGGGAAGGCATCTGTTAGGTGAAGGCATGTAGTGCTCTGGTACTCTAATCTTCAGCTAGAAAATGAACCTCATCTTCCCAACCTTTGAGCCACTGGAAACTACAAACAACATGTACTTCTGTCTCCAGGTGCAATTCAGTCACATTTTAAGGAAAAACATACCTGCACAGTAAGACTAAAGGAGACTATTAAGAAAATTGTGTTTCCCATGTGCTTTTTACAATATGAAAATATGTCTCAAGGCACGGAGTTAAAAGGTTCCTTATATATGTCCACAATAGGAACTTTCCTTCTTTTAAACACAAAAATCTTAGCTTAGCCTGCACTAAATGCCCCTGACATAGAGGACTTTCATCTTCTAATAGGCTTATTTATGAAAATGTAAATTAAGTGTCCAGTGTTAAGATCCTAGGTTAATAAAAATAATATAATATTAGCATATTTATATATATATCTTATCTTGATTACTCTTTAGATTAAGTGCTGTGCAGCTGCTAACAGGCCTCCTTTGGGGAACAGAGAAAATTGAAATACAGGAGTGTCACAGATACTCGTTAGTAACTCTATTCCACAATGGAATTAAAAACAGAAACCCAAAGGCATATGAATTCTCCAATATTCACTATATACTATACGTTAACACATTAATGACATGAACATGTAATAGCCTACAGCATTTGCTTTGTGCCCTGTTCTAAAGACCAGTAATCTTTGAAAACTACAACTGTAAGCACATTAACTTTGTTTCTTAAGCAGTGACATTCTGGGCTTCTAGGATGAGTACACAGACTATTTCATTTACTATTTAATAGTAAAGCATGCATGTAGAGAAGTCACTCAATAGTTATGGCCATGGCAGTGACCCAAAAACCCCAAAACAAACAAAGGAGGTTGCTAGAGAAAAACCTCAACAAATGATGAAAACAAATATATTTTTAGAAATTTGCAATCCATCACTTCCCAGTCACTTCTGCCTTCAATTAGCTCCTTTCACCTCCTTTTATCATATTACACTCCTCTGGCTCAACTCCATCATAAGCCTGTTCTAAAACTCCTGATCTGCAAAGGCCTCGTTTTGCTTCTGTGTTCCCCAGCAAGATCATCTTCATTTCCCTTTGTGCAGTTCCAAATTCAGGCTTGCATCCTTGTACAACTTCTGCCCTTTCCACAGCTAAAGCTTTCATCCAGGAATTAATGGAATCTGATCCGATTTAATGCAACTTCCTTCTCTCCAGCTTATCTCTCTCCTTTTATCTTCATCCAATTCAAAACACAACTACACTATTTTACATTAATTCAACATTAATTTAACTACAGCCTTGTTGTCTAGTTCTCTGACTGCACCCTCCCATTCAGGTATCTTCATTTTTCTAGACATGGTTGTTTGTCCATCATTCACTGGACGTTCTTCTTGAATGCTTCAACCTCCTCCCCAAACTAATCCAAAAGGCCATTAGCTTTGGTTTGAAATCTCTATCTAAGACCATTTTTTCTGTCATATAGCTATTCGAAGACTATTGGCAATGAATAGAATAGGGCATGAAGACAGACAGAGCATATTTAATCATAGAACAAACTAATACATGTGGAAATATTACGGATGGAGAGGGAATCTCTGTTCCCCTACCCTTTATATGCCTTGATCTTGGACTGTTAACTCTTCAGGGCAGGCATGGATATCTCCACGTAAGAGCAGAATCCAGCATCTTTATGCTTCATGTGACTTTCACCAGACACACAAAAGCAACCATAAAAGTTAACTCCATTAAGTTAGTCCATAACTTTCATAAGCATTCTGGCAGAGGTAAGAGTGTTGGGTTTTTTATAGGATGCCAGACTTCAGGAGTCAGGATATTAAATTACTCAACTGCAACAGTTAACATTGATACTACAAAAATCCCTTCCTAAATGCAGCTTCTACAAAACTTCATTTAAGCCGTCAGCCACACTGCTGGTCCATTACCACCGAGCTGACTCAGATCTCCGGGCAATGGATGCAGTGTCCTGCAATTAGGATGTAACCATGCCCTGTGCGAGAATCACAGAAAATCTGTACTGCTCCACTCGTTCGGCCTGCTCGGCAATTTTCTCCTCCAAAGCACTGCCAGCTACTGTATCCTTCACTGAGTAACAAACATCAGATACCACGGAGCGGCTGGAGGTATTTTAAGCAGCAGAGGTGAAACTTCTTCATCAGGAAGAAAAGTTGAAGTTGCACATTTCCTTTGGTTTAGCGTGGAGGCAACTGTGAAACAGAACACTTAACCCTTTTTAACCCATTTGTGGTTTGGTTTTTTCTGCTTGCAGAAAAACTTGCTTCATACTAACAACTTAACTAGATGAGAAGGACTTGAAAACTTTTTATGAGCATAAGATTTGGTGAATAAAAGCTGAGACATTCAGAAAAACAAAACCCATTAATTAGCAGTTTGTTCTGTAAGACCAGTATATGAATCCTAACATTAGAGACAAATGTAACCATTACTACGTTTTGAACAGACATGTAACAAAGTGTTTCAACTTGTGACTGTTCAAGGGTCTTCGAACAATCCTGAAATGCCTAGAGCATTTGTTTTTCTTTTTTAAGCACAGCATTATGGACCTGTAAGAATCCTACTTTATCGTACTGTAAATACAGTCTTCACATCTGAAAAATCTTTATATAGAATAAGTTACATTCAGAGGCAAATAAATACCCTATGAAGAACCTGCTTGTTATTTAACAACACAAAAAGAATATGAACTGTCAGTGCTTACACTTTATGGATTATTAAAAAAAAAAAAAAGACATTTTGTTTCTTAAACACAAAGTAGTCAATTGGAATAGGAGGAAACAGAGGCCTGCAACTCATCTTGGATGTCAGCAGTTGCTTCAAATAATAAATGTTCACCTATAACAGCAAAGACTCAGTGTGTTTTTCCCTTCAGACGTAGCAGCCATGTACCACCTCAAACATGATCATTAGCGGTCAAGATGAAAATCACTGTGTTTCATTACAGACTGGGGTGGCTATTTGTTAAAAGTTAGAGGGATTCGTCTTCATATAACAGAAATATGACACAAATAGTGCTAGGTTAATGGTTGGACTCGATAATCTTAGCGGTCCTTCCCAACCTTAACGATTCCGTGATTCTGTGGAATTTGGAAACATACCCCGATTTGGGTAGCAAGCAATATGTACGTTGCCTGCTATGTTAAGCTCACATGTTGTGTTTCAAGCAATTCCCTTCCGATTTCTAATTTCTATTTTTAAACTGACACCCGAGCCCACAGAACACAAACCCACCCTGCCCACGCTTCAGCCCGAAGCCGAAATTAAGCCGCAGCGTTTCAAGTCCCGCTGTCGCACCAGCACCGCAAGTTTGATTGTGGAGCCCCGGGTGGCCGCAGGCAGCGGGCTGTGCCCGGCCGGGGGGCATTGCCAGGCACGGGGACCAAACTCACTAATTCGGGCGTCGCTGCGGTAGGGCTGGCATTCACAGCGCCCTGCGCGGGGCGCGCTCCCTCAGCGGCACAAACCCCGCGCCGCCCCCGCCCCGCTCACCTGTGTCCGCACCATCCCCGCCCCGCTCACCTGTGTCCGGGCCGCCTCGCTCCGCACC
>VXBX01005596.1:16675-33903 GCA_013400415.1 Scytalopus superciliaris
TGATATTTTTTGTTCTTTCAGTTTTTGCTTCCCTGATTTGAAAGTGGAGAGGTGGATAAACATTACAGTTGATCAAATCTCAAACAGTGACACTTGCCAAACCAAAGATGATTGTGTGAGTTCATTACTATTGGGTTGGGTTTTTTTCCCTCTTTCCTCAGAGGCAGAGCAGTCACAATGATATATTTGCACTCTCTAGGATAAATATCTACATTTTACAGATATTAAATACAAGCTGTTCCTAAGCCTTGATGTTGCAGTTCTTGCACAGTAACTCTTGCTGCGTGCTCCATGGAAAAAGAGGGCTGAATTACCCTGAGAGCAGCAATCAGGAGTTTGTGCCAAGGAGATGGGAGCTGGCATTTCTTAGAGAGCTCCACAACACACTTGAGGAAAGGAAAAAAAAAAAAAAAAAGAAAAAAAGGGCTATCCTAGAAATTAATTTAATTTATACTGGCTCAAGAGAAAGACACCTCCAGGAAGACACACACATGGCAGTTTTTCCATCTGAAAATTCCTTCTGCAGATTGAATATAAAACAAGAATAAAGTGCATGTACAAGTAACATGATACAAAAGAGAAGGGGAAAAAATTTTAAAAAGGAAAAAAAAAAAAAGAGTTGCAGTGCATCAATCAGAACAGAACACGAGGCTGTGGTTCCCTGAGGATGGAGCCAGCATTGTTTCTGCCCTTGCCCACTTGCTTCCACCCCAGGTTGCCCCACACTGGCTATCAGCCAACCCAGCAAAAACAATGACAGAAACGTTTTGTTTCTGGCAGAAATAACTCTGTGTTTTGGCTTACCATGTAAGCACACAAGCAGCTGGAATGGCATCCTCTGGCAGCGGTGCCAATTTAAACTGTGCATGGAATTACACAGGCTCCCGAAGTGGAGCTCTGGGAAGGATTAACAGAAACTCTGCAGTGCCTTGTGCTATGAGGGGGCTGATTTGGTCACTGGTGTCCAGGCTGCCAAAGCAGATGCTGCTTCCATGCTGAGGAAAGGAATCCCTGTAGATTTACACACGTACAGTTTCCATCACGTGTCTCTTGCACGGGAATGGGGATGACCTTCCTTGCACTCCTGTGGAGGTATGAGGGTGTTTTCCCACTGGTCTCCACATTCAGGATGGAAGACATCAGATTAGAAGATGAGCTAATGGAGAGTGAGTCAGGGAGTAGGGCATACAATTTGGTTCCCTCCATGTAGGTATCAAAGTATCATTCCTTCAAACACAGCACGCTGGGTGTTTGCTCAGGGGCTCTGGAGCACACAAAATGCATGCTAGCACTCCTTTTTGCTCATTTAGTTCCTCTAGCTTTTGCTTCAAGTCCAGAGGAAACTGCTGTGAAACCCTCAGTCAAAGCTGTACCCCACTTCAGGACAAACCACCGCAGGTTCGGCACTCACGAGCCCTGCCCAGACGCACTCCTGTTCCAAGGCTGAGACAGCAGCACCCACGGGCAGCAACTGCGCTTCCCTTTCCTGAGCATCATCCTGAATTGGTGAAGTCAGTTCAGCTTCTGCACAGCCAGGAGTCAGGATGCAATGAACCATTCCAGGTGATGGACCCTGCCAGCACACAGCTCCACACCATCTGATGTCAGAGTCTGACTCATCTCAGTCTCGAAGGTGCTGAATGACATCTCTGGTGGAACGGGGACAGGTGGTCTGAAATCATGTCCCACTCATCCATTTGGGAGTTAGGATATTAGGAAAACTAAGCACCATTTTATTTTTATCACTCCAGAAAAAGGAACGAAAACAGTGTCCTTGAATGGTTAAAACCAAAACAACACTTCTTGTACATCCTGTTTGAGTAATGTGAATCCAGTGCAATCAGTGATAGATTACTGTCATCTTCCACACTGATACCTGCAGAGTAAAGTTTGTTCTGATGTAATGGCTTTTGTTGCTTACTTAGTCATGCATCTAAAAATTTTTGCCCAACTAAATGAAGTTTAGACAGATTTTCACAGGAGTTCTGAGCCCAGTTTTCTTTGTTACCTTTCAAAAACATTTATAATGACTTGTACTTCCAGTGTAATCCTCATTTTGCCTTCCCCCCCAGACTTTTGCAAGCAAAGTCTACATGGAATTATTTTTAGTGGAACAACTGGTTTTCATTGAAAGAAAGGCTAGTGGAGGGACACAGAGGCCAGATGGAGTCTGTGACTTCGTCATCAGAATCTGAATGGATGAATAGGGAGGATAATCAGGGCTGGACAGATACAGAGAGCCAGGAAAGTGTTCTTCAGTGGGAAAGGTTCAGCTGTGACCTGAAGAGCCAGTTCTGCTACCCCTTGTCTTGCTCTTGAGGGCTTTGCTATTAAATGATTTCTCTTGGCAGCACATCCTGGGGCAAAATTCCAGGCACTGAGGAACTGCAGTAAGACACAGAAGATCAACTACCAGTTTGATCAGATCCCATTGATGTGGTTGGTCTTTTCAGTCCACCCCACTGTCCACTTATCTCATCCCCACTTCATCTGGGCGCCATGGCAAACAGTGCTGGAAGTCTTGTCAAGATAGACAACAAACCCTTCTTCCACCAAGCCAGCCATCTCATCCTAGAAGGCAGTCTTCAGGCATCCTTTCTGTTTTGTATATCTATAAATGGGTAGTGAATGTTCTCAATCAACTTTTTGTTCTTACTAAGTTTGGGAAAGTCTTCCAAGACAGTTCCCTCAGTCTTGTCTGTCTGAGTTCAAGAAGCATTTAGACAATGCTCTGGGGCATGTGGTATGACTCTTAGTGTGTCCTGTGCAGGGCCAGGAGCAGAATTCAATGATCCTGATGGGTCCCTTTCAACTTGGTGTATTCTGTGATTCTGTGTAAGACTGACCAGTTTGTATTTCCCCAGGTCCTCCTTCTCTCCCCTCTTGCAAACAGGGGGACATTTGCTTTCTTCCAGTCTTCAAGAACATCCCCCAGCTGCCAAAACCTTTTGGAGATAACTGCAAGTGATCTTGCATTTACATCAGCCAGCTCCCTTAGCACCTCTGGGTGTGCCCTATAAGGATATTGGATACATGTACTGGGATATCAGAGTATATGTATTAGATTCAGATTTTAGTACATTTTTTTTTCTGGTACATATCATTTTTAAGCTAGACTATGTTTGCAGAAGGTGCTGTAATGCTCAACTAAGTGAAAACAGAACTGCTTTAATGACACTGACCTTTCAATATACTGAGTCACCATGACTCTTGTGTCAGCCTCAAATATATCCTTTCCAAGTAACTTCCTTGGAACGATGGTGTCAGATGAGGAAAGAGAAATAGGCCAAAAGCTATTGGAAAATTCTTGCTGTTGTGTAAACAGAGGTGTTTGGATAAATGAGGTGTGTGAGTACCAAATGAGAAAAAGAAAGCAAGCGAAAAAGAGCCCTGCAGGGGTCTAAGGGGAATACATAATTTTTAAAAAATTTTCTCTGGAATTTTCTTTTCATAATCACTGTCCCTGATAACAGTCTCTCAACTTTTGATGGATCTGCTGCTATCACATTCAAGTCTGAAACTTGCAGGGGGGAACCCAGGGAGATGGGAGCTGAGATTTCAAAGGAGCACATAGCCACACATTCCAGCTGGGCTGCAGCCAGGGTTTCAAAATCAAGCTCAGCAGGAAAAAGAATAATTCTTAAAAATGAGGAAATGTGGGTGCCTCTTTGTGGGGATTTTAAGAGAAGTTGAGCACTTTTGACACAAATCCAGTATGCAATTACAAAATACCTCATAAAATCAGCTGTCCACTTAAGCCCCTTTAGTCACCTCACACAAGAGGAAAAATGCTTTAAATTATACCCTGCTGTTTGCAGGCATTCACTTTGTACACTTCTGAGGAGGAATACAAATGCTTGTTTTGTTGTTTCTTCCAATGGCAAAGAGTCAGATAAAGTCGCAGGTGACTTCTAATAGAGTCCACAAGTTGCGATTTGTAATTGCTGACCTCCACCAGGTCTGTACCACACCATTCTGTATTAAAAGCATCCCTAATTAGCTACACTTTGGGTGTTTCTCTCAAATTAACCTGGTCCCAGTAGGTCAAAGTATATACGTCCAAATGTTGCTGTGACTATGATTTTCCTAAGCTAGCTACAGTTTATGGGTTTTAAACTTTTATCAGGACATAGTTATAACTAAAATAGCCTAGCACTAGAAGGAAGTTGGAAACAAAGATCCACCCAGCTGGGAGCAGTTTGATTGCTTCCTAAAATAAAGACCAAAGCAAGAATAAGAGAAATTCCTCAGTTTTTCTCAGACAGAAGATTTCCAAATCACTATTCCAGCATCCATTGGGATGGGTCAGTAACAGCACACATCCAGTTGTAATAGCAGTTTCTCAGGATCCACACTAATAAAAGTACATAAAAGATTACTGTATCAGGCCTATTCAGAATTTTCCAACTTTGTTAAGCACTCTGACATCCTACAGTGGAAAAATTAATGCAATTTTTATGTTGTGAAAGTGGAAACTGATTCAAAGGGCTAATTCAAAAGATGGCGAAGAGCCTGACGTACATGTAGAGTGTAAGTAGAATAGGACAGCTTGGAAAAGGATAAATGTAGGGGAGAAATGCTAGACACCTGCAAAATAATGAATGATGCAATGAAGCTGAAGGGGTAAGGATTTGATGTATAAGGCAGTGGAGGAGCTGTGGGACACACACTGATTTCAGGCAGCCCACAAAATGTATAGGGCAGCAATTTTAAAATGACAACTGAAATAGAAAAGAAATGTGCTTTCATCTATTTCCTGTAGCTCAGGAAGCGTGGAATTCATTGCCATGCAATGCAATGGAGACTGAAAGAATAAATGGCTTCTAAAATGACATTTACAAGAGCACAGTTGTTCCCACTAGGTTTGGTCTGGAGATTTCCAGATTTGTTAAACCTCCAGACAACCACCTGGAAGATTACTGGATACAACAGGGAAAGGACCATGTAGTGCATTCACACTAAAAAAAAGTGATTTCTTGTACAAGACAGACTTTCTGTCCGATCCAGCCAAGCAAGTCTGAAAGGTAGGCACCAAACAGTAATAGGCACTGGCAGCAAAAACTTTCTCTTTCATAATTCCTATTTCCTCAGCATGACAGTCCTCAGTCCTAAAGGTGTAGCAATTCTATCAGAACCAACACCATCATTTTGCAGGGTATTCTCCTTACATGCCATGCTTGCACCCACCTTGTACCATGAAGAAAATGTCTATCCTAGGCTGTGGGGCAAGTGAGAACCTGGCCCTACATACTTATTGTTTCCTCCAAGGTCTGACATGGACATCAGCCCACATGCACAACTGGCACAGAGGGAAAAATCCTGATGTCTTCCTGCCAGGTTTAAATGTCAAAATTGTTTTCAGAGGGCTGATCCAAAACTTACTAAGGTCAACAGCAAAAAGTCCATCACTTTCAAGGGGGCTCATGATGAGTTTGTGCTAGAGAGGAAATCTCAGAAGACTTATTCCACAGGCAGACGGAGAGGAGAGCATGAGATGATTAGTAAGAGTGTTTCAGTTTCCCCTGTTAAGCAATGGTTTGATAAAAGCAGTTTTCACAAGTATTTCACAATAACCAGAGGATGTTACACTGGTGGTTACACATTCTAAACAGCTCCACAGGCATCAGCAGATGAAACTATTTGGCCAAGTGAATGGAGCTACAAACCAAAACAAACAGACCCTGGCTTCAAGCGGCAGTAACAGTCTTGCCATTAATTCATGCTTTTTCGTATTAAAATAACACCAGGCAACCCCAGAAAATCCATGTGAAGCCACTTGCTAGCTTCATCAGCAAATATCCTTCCGGGATGTGATTGCAGGGCAGGGCTTTCCCTGTGGGACAGCGCAGTGTGCGTATAACACAGCAGCTTCCCATGTCTGTTCACTCAGGTCACACCTCAGACTGCCTCAGTGAAAGGTAAGGGATGATGCAAAGCTATTGTCCCTCGTTTGGGCCCACAGACTTCACGAATCAAGAGAGAGCTGGACCATTTTTTGCTTTGCATAGGTAGCAGGTGGAAGAACCTGTGTAAGTCTGGCAGGGAAGCTGCGAGGAGAAGAGGCACCATGGAGAAGTGCAGGGATGCTGGAGACTTTGTCCCAACCGAGGGTCTGGCCACTGGCATGCAGCACTTACTTGTCAAGAGAGCAGCGAGCATGCAGAAGCACTCATTCTCACTGCTGATCCTCACTTGCTGGTTCGAGATATTCTTAGAACCACAAAATAATCAGAGCAATGTTTGGAGGTCAGGGTTGCAGCCCGCTGCTTCTTAAATGTTACATTTGGAGGTGTTCAGACCTCAATCAGTTACTCTCTCAACTGTTCATTCTTGAAAAACCCCAACATAAAATAAATTTCACCTCTCCCAGACAAAGGATGTATTTTGGCTTTATGTTTGTTTCTGAAGCCCAGGACTCATGAAATGCTCCAGTATGCATAGCAAGAGGATTTGCTACCAGGGTTTCTTTTTCTTCTTTTATTTTTATTTGTTTTCTTCTTCTTCCTTCCCCCCCACCCCCCTTTAATTTTATTTTTACGTAGTATTTTTGTTTATATCTATGCCTTGGAGGAAACTCAAGCCATTTAGCTGTTTAAGACAGCCACAGTCAAACTGAACAGTGCTGCATCTGTGATGGGGCAAAGAGGCATCTATTTACAGTGCTGGGGATGTTAAATTTGGAAATACGCTTTTTATTTTTATTTTTGACCTGGAATAGAGCTATGTATGGTTGCAGACATTTCTCCATTTAGACAGCGGGTCCTTCCAGTAATTATGGCCCAAACCCAAGTCCCACTGACGCCAATGGGATTCTGTCCATTGACTTCAAGGGGAGCTAGACCAGGCTTTGCCTTGAGGAATAGAGCCAAGGCAAGAGAACGCCTTCTGCTTTCCCACCAAAGGAAAAACATTATGAATTTAAGTATCACTCTGAGCTATTGCTTCTCTTCCTACCTGCTGCTTTTGTATAAATTTAGAGTCTATCTTCCCCCCTTCAAATTCTCTCACAACTTCCATTAATGCACCTCACCTGTAACACCGTCCCTCTTGCCATCAAATCCTGGTTGTAAAACCCTTGGTTGTAAAACCTCTGGAGCTGTGCTAAAATCAGGCAGGATGCTGTCTGCCCTTCTGCAACATCCATGCTGCTGCTACCCTGTCTTCCGTTTCCAGAGTCTTTTACTCTGAAACTTTCTGAGGCCAAACTGAAGAAAAAAAGAATAGGCCAAGGTCGAACCCACGACAAACCAACTGCTTATTGTCACACTTTCTAGGGTTTATATTTTTCACAAGTGTTTGCTCTGCATACAGCAAGTTTAGCTCATAGGCAACTGGTGCCTTAGCTGATTTCTTCTCTATTGACATCAGGTGAGTTTTCCCAACAGCCTCAGCAGGGAGTGAGGATTTGCAGCAGGGCAAGGCAAGGGAGATGGGGTAATAAAAGTCATTCACCTCCCTCTCACCAGTTAACAGCTCAACCCAATTAGCCCTGAGACACAGCATTAATTACCCTGGGCAAGGTGCCACGCTTACCTGGCTATTCAGCTCCCAGGAACCAGTGTGTGTCACTGAGTGGTGCTGTGTGAGAAAACAGCTCACCCACCCCTGGCACTGAGACCTCTAACACAGAGTGCCAGTAAAGGCAGGCATGGCTCTGGAGGCAAAGGGGTTAATGGGAAGCCCTGACATGTAGGTTAGACAGCTCTAAGCTTCAGCTCAGTGGAGCTGAAGGTTTGAGGGTATCAGGGGAAAGTAGAAGGGGTGAGAGAGAGGAGAAAGGCTAGAAGATATGAGGGAGCTGAGACCAGCCTTGGTTTTGTAGGAGTTGTGTCTCCTGCCCTCACACCCTCTCATTCCTGTGTTTTCCCATTACCACTGTCCTTCGTGTGTGTCAGCCTCCCACATCCCTGCTGCAAGAAGTGGAGTGTGAGGTGAGAGGAATGCTCCTGTCTGTACACCTAGATGCAGTACTACTTTGAGGACCTCGGCAGACCTCTGGAGAACCCTCCAGGCTTTCCAGACAACTTCTACCCCCAAACTCTGCTGCTCTTCAGAGATAGCAATTAACCTCCTGACACAAGCAAAGTAAGCACTTTTTTTTGGTCAGCCTAGCCAAAGCCAGTTAAAGGCACATCCTGTTGTCCTTACAACTTTTGATCTGCTGATCTTCAAACTTGCTGAGAAGAGGACTTCTGCAAGGAAAAGCCATATCCAACACAGTGACACAGTGGGATTCCAGATCTTTCTTGTAAAATTCTTTACAACAGTGGTATAAGCCTGGGAAATCTCCAGCTCATAATAAGCCCATGCCTCTCTTTTCGCATTTAGCAGGATTAGAAGTGGAACCATCTGCTGATCATGAGACAGGCAGTGGTCAACAGATCTGTGTTATTCCACCAAGCGTTTAGCAAAAGATAATCCAGAAATGAAAAAAAAATTGCACTAGTCTAAGCTTGTTTTTTCTTTCTTCTTTTTCTGCCTGAGAAAGTAATCATCTCCAGAGGGGCAACCGCAACATTCTGAAAGCAAGAAGAGAAAAAAAATTACTTTTTACTATTTATGGGACTCATTGACTCTTTCAGAGCTGAAAGCCCTGGAGAAGGTCCACTGCATAAGTGGTTGAAGCTACAAGTGACCTGGGAAGAGTATAGAGATGAAGTTCTCTATGATGTTGCATAGGGATGGTTGTGAAGAAGGCCAAGGTGAAGCTGAAACTGAACCTGACAAGGGGGAAAGAATAACAGGACATTCTGCAGGTCTGTTAACCAGCAAAGGAAGGTCAGATAAGGTGTTTCTTCTCTCAATAAATAACGCTGGTAAACTGGTAACAGTGGATGAGGAAAAGGCTGAGGTACCCCACAGCTTTTTTGCCTCAGTCTTCAATGGAAGCCTCCCCCTCCCCCCCTCTTGAGAGAACGGACAGCAGGATGGGGAATGGGAGAGCAAAAGTCCCTCCCACTGTAAGTAAAGATCAGGTTCATGACCACCTGAGGAACCTGAGAGTTCACAAGTCTATGGGACTGACAAGATGCATCACGTAGACCTGACAGAATTGGCTGATGGAGTTGCCAAGCCATTCTTCATGGTACTTGAAAACTCATGGCAGTCAGGTGAAGTCCCAGGGGTCCATACTGGGACCTGTGCTATTTAATGTCTTCATCAATGACAAAGATAAAGGGTGCAGGGGCACCCTCAGGAAATTTGATGACACCCAGCTGAGGGTGCAGTAACACACCTGAAGGATGGGGCAATCATGAGGTTTAACAAGCCCAAGAGCTGGAGCTGCACCTGGGTTGGGGCAANGAACTCTTGACTGTTAGGGTAGTGCATCCCTGGCACAGGTTGGGCAGAGAAGCTGTGGCTCTTGGAAGTGTCCAAGGCCAGGTTGGACAGGGCTTGGAGCAAACTGGGCTACTGAAAGATGTCCCTGCCCGTGGAAAGATGGTTGGGAAGAGACAATCTTTAAGGTCACTTCCAAACCAAGGCACTCTATGGATTCTATGCCGTTTGCTCTTGCATTATCCCCAGCTCATGTAGCATTTCTGTGGGGAAATAAACACGTGTTGTGGTGCCTGCCTGGGCAAACAGAAAGGACAAGGCAATGTAGTTATATTTGTTGGCTGAAGGTTCTGTCTGGTGGAAAACTCCTTACCCTGAACATGTTCAATATTACAAGTACCTATCCAGTTTACATCAGTGTCTAGAGACCCTAAATGAATCCAGAGTCTTCTGACTCTGCACAAAAATGCAAAGGAATTTTTTTCTACAGAAGTCCTCCAAGTGAACAACATCAGATGTAGAAGAAACAGGGAGAGATGCAATGACTTGTACAGTGATGCAATGAGAAGGAAAAATATTCCCAGGTGCAGACTGATGGTATTTCCATGACAGTGAAAATCATGACAATCCATTCTCCATGAGGACTTGACTCACTGCTGTCCTTTTAGCTGGTACTATGGATGCATCTTCCAAAAAATTTTTTTATTTTTAGTTACTTTAAAGCCAGGAAAAGGGTAAGAATTTAGGATCCTAGGTATTATTGGTCATATTATGGCCAGGACAAAGAGAAAAAGGGGAAAAGAATTTTCATTACAGCTTCCTCTAACATGGGATAAATTTGTGCTTTATGTACACATCAGCAAGAAGAGGATTAGAAAACAGATGTAGATAACAATGCTGAGACCAGCAAAGACTTACAGATTTCTGGCGAAATTCTCACTCATAAACCCTGAAGGAGGTCAAGGGGAAGGTTATAAATAATCATATGATATCAAATGAGGAAAAAGTACACTAGTCTTTTCACCTGACAGTGCAATACTGCTTTCTCTAGTCCATCCTCTATGCCTGATTGATTGATCAAAACACAGACAATAATAATAATAATAATAATAATATGCTTCAAGTAAAAATGGGCAGAACCATTATGCAGCACAGTTCAGCTGGCAATGTTGGTGATTGTGGATTTTTTTTTTTTTGCATACAGCCTAGCAAAAGACAGCTAGCCTTGTTTGAAGGGTTTCCAGACTGCACATCACCAGAAGCAAACACCATCAGAGTACCTCTCCTTCTCCAGCTCTAGGGGTGAATCCTTCTGCTGGTCAGAGAGGAATCACTTTCATTCTTGCATGTTGTGGCAGAAGGAAAAAGAAACTGAGGGAGAAAACACAGGACAAAACAGCACCAAGAAACCCACAGAGGATACTGTAACTACTAGTGTGGCTAAATGAACATCTGAAACCTGTATTGTACTCCAAATCACTTACTCTTCTTCTTCCTTGACTAGTCATCTCTCCCAGTTTGTTTTCTCCTCTTCATAGGAACTATGTGGACTTTTGGTAGCATCTGGAAATAACTCACAGGAGTATTTTTTTGCCAACAAAGTGGTGCATCAAGAGAGAAATATGCCATTCAGAATCACCTTGCTCCATCTATATAAGCTGTGAGCGCCTCACAGGTGTTTTTTTTGTCCCCCTGAAGTAGCAGGATTAAAATAGAGTTCTGTGGAGAACTACAACTTATAGTGACTGTCACCACATCTGACACAGCTGCAGAACCTGTATATTTATAAACTGGGCAATTTGAAAACAGTGACATACCTAAGACAAAATCCTTTGTTATTTGTATGGTTGCTCACCTTGAGTAAATCCATTGGTCAACCAGGGTTAAGTCTGCTATAGTTTTCCACACGTTCTTGTCCTGCTTTGGATTTGCACCTGTTTAAGAGAGGTTCCAAGACCAGAATCCGGCCCTGGGTAGCTGTCAGTATAGGCTCATGTGCTCATTGGTTGTTTCATTGTGAACAAACTGTTTGCAGAATGAAGGCCAAGCTGTGTTTTCAATTATGCCATAATATAACTGGATTACTGCCACTGCCTTCGTGGGTTACATTGGCCCACAGAAACTCGAATCAAAATCTGAAGTGAAGTCCAAGGGGTGTTTTGGGAGAGCCTTATTCTTCATTGGCTTTCAGAGAAAGCAGTAGTCAGGCTCAGAGTGGTAGAAGTAAACAAACATATATATACACTCACCATTGCTTCTCCAGTTGAGAGCCTGTCCGTGGAATCCCAAACATCTGGAGCTCATTATCATGCTGGCCTTATTGAAATAATTCTTTAATTAGCTTCCTTTTCACTTTCTCTTTCTCTCCTCCCTTTTGTTTTCTTTACCACCCAAATCCCAGATGTCAAACTCAGTTTGAAAAACCCCACCAGAACTGAGATTCATCCGTGGCAATTTAGTCTGTAGGAAAATATTTCTATTCAGCCTTAAACAAACATTTTCAATATTTAGAGCATCCCATCATTAACAAGCATCCCATCCCTACAGCAACTAAAGCTTTCTTTTTTTTTTTTTCCCTGTAATTTTTCCATTAGCTGCTCACAAATTTTAAAGCAAGCAACCCAAGAAAGGTACAATTATTTGACTTATGAATCCTTATAGTGGCCAGTACTTATGGGAACTTCCAAATCTAAATCCATGGTAAATCTAGGTTCCTTCATAACTGAGAACTGAGCATAGATCTGAAGCCTTCTATCAGCACCTCATTAAAGAACAGAACATCCTCCTTGAGTGGAAGACAGAGGCCATTCCCAGAACAACAGAAACTGAATAATCCTGCCCAGAGGTGAAAACTGGAACAGTCAAAAATACTATGTTAGCACCACCAGAGCTCCAAACAATACATGGCAGAAAGACCAAATGGAGCATACCAATTTTTGGCTATCCTACAGAAAAGTTAAGGGAGTAAGATTAATTTTTTTTTAGTTGCACTATGACAGATCCCTCTGTAACAGAGTGATGACACAGCTTCTGTCTGGAGCAAAACCTCAGCAATGCAAACAGAGACCTGGTGAAAAGCATATGGTTTCATATACCTCTAGAAAGCCAAGTCTCAAACTACAGCACTTTCTGAGTCTTCATTTCCATCTCTCACCATGGCAGATGGATGGTGTCTATCTGTACCTCTGGGATCATCTGTTTGCTTAGGATGTTCCACTGCTACACAGAACTGTGTAAGAGCCAAATGTGAAGATGTCTGTGCAGATCTGTGCCCCATCCCCACTGTCTCCTGACACTCACAGAGTCTCCTCTGCCCTTGTTAAAGGTGAAATTCCTGAAACCTGAAAATATGAAAAATCTTGCAATTCTCTACATCATCCTCCAGGTACATATGGTTTTCACTTTGCAAATATACACACATACAGTGTAAAATGCAAATGGGTTGTTGCTACTTTTCATAGTTTTTCAGGTGGGGACAAAGCACACCATTTTCTCTGTGCACTGCAAAAGCTGTGGAAAGTTGCTTTTGTCTGAATTCTGTTTCTGTGGAACTCCTCTTTACATCAGTAGCAGAAAGGTTGGTTCTGGAGCCTGGAAATCCGGGGATGCACCACTTGTATTTGAGTTGCAACTCCAAGCGCTTTAGAGGTTGCCACTCTAAATTGAGCTCCCTCAACACAGGTCCAAGGCCATGTCTCTGGTGAAGGAAGAGCTTTCCAGCACCTTCCACGCAACTCCCACCTGGAGAGATCCAGTCTCTGTTACTCTTCCTGCAGGCCAATGCTGTTTTCCCACCCTTCACTCGTCAGAGAAGACAAACTGCTTAACAGACCAGAGAGGTTTTCAAGCATCAGACTTCAGAGCTGCTCTCAAGACTTGATTTTTCTTTCTAAGAAAGGGTTTTTACTGTCATATGATAAAATATATCCTTCAGGAGATGCTAAGACTGAATACTCTAAGCAAAGTCTGTTTATACCGAGGAAGAAAAACTCAGCCTGAGGGGAAAATTGTGATGTAAATAAGTACAGAAATGTCATCCAGCCACCGCAACGTGGCTTATGAGAGAGCAGATGAAAAAGTGTCATTTGTCTTCTTAAGTTTCAGTCCTTATGACTCTGAGAGGGCTAATTTATTTTGGGCCTACTACATCTATAGAAATTGCTACCACCAAACTGTGAGGTTATTATTACTTCCATTCCAGGAAAGAATTTGAAAGAATTTCTAAGAATCCCAAGGAAGAGTCTGGCCAGAAGTAGAACACCAAGGCTGCATACATGGCAGATGTTCCCTCAGCAGGAATCAAGACAGCTAAACTGACAGGTGGACTTATGATGGCTTATCTTTGTAAAAATGGAACAAGGAGGCTGAGAAGTGGAAAGTCTTCTGGGGCATCAGGCACTCAGTTGACACATTCCTCAGGACAGAGGAGCTTGTGCTTCCCAACTTCCCTGACAGCCACATATCCATGGTGCTGTTCAAAGGTTTAGCACGGCATCTATTAGAGGGTTAAGCCATCTTCTTGTTCAGCGCATGCAAAAGCAAGTAGCAGGTGTGGAAAAACCTGACTGGTGTGTATCTGGAAACTCACACTTTGTCCCCAAACAGCTGGTTTCCATTCATCCTGAAGATTTATTTCTAAAAATCGTTAAACAAACCACACATATTAGGCTGCCAAAAAGTGGTATCTTAAATCCGTTTCACTAAATGTATCTAAATAAAGTAATTTTCCTCTGCAGAAGTTTTGAAGAACCAATTGCTTTGGGAAATGTTAGGAGAAACAGACTTGTACAACCCCCAGGTACCTCATCAGGTGACATGATGACTTGTGTTTGGATTACTGATGCAAAAGTACAGGCTGGAATATACACTGCAACATATTTAACACGAATCCATTAGAAAAATCCCAAACCAAACAACAAAGTGTAAGTCTCTGTGTATTTGTAAACAATATGCTTTCCACGGAAAACACTGATATTTTGTCAAGAAACAAAGGATGCCTACTGTTTTTTTAATGAAAATTGGAAATGTTTCCATCCGATATGACACAAAAAACCAACACGGCTCCACAGCTCAGTGGAAGTAGTAATTCAGACTTTGTATGTTCTCATTTTGGGTTATACGCTGCACTCTCCAATTAGCTTTCATCCTCCTGGTGCATAATAGACAGTGACTTTTGTGGTGCAGAAAGACCATTATAAAACTGGGGAAAAAAGGTATTTAGATGTAGTTTGGCTAAAGGGACAAACCAAACAAAGGGTAGGGAGACACAGACCCGGCATCCTGTAAGAACTTCCCCTCTTCTCAGAATGTGAAATGGAACCAATGTGAACCTGACTGTCACTGGTACTTTGCATTGCTGACAGCTTTGTTCACTGTATTTGGAGCTCCTGAATACAACAGCAAACAAGAAGTGAAATGCCTGTAAATGTAGGCAGATTATCACAATGGCAATCACAGAGCCTGTGAACATTCGTCTTCTATTGTGTCTGTACCTCTGACTTGTTTAAAGCCTTTGTCCTCCAGTCGTTCTTCTTGTTGTAGTGTTTCCATAGACATGCAAGCAGGTTTCAGAAAGCTCTGGAAGAACAGCTATTGCATTAAAAAGGTTGCAAAGTGTCCCATAGAGATCTTCTATGGGGATGACAGAACCAGGCCTTGCTTTGTAGTGATGCAGTGTGATTTCTCATTGGGCTGGTATCACTGCATCTCCAAGGGAATTTCTAGCTGTATCTCCATACTCCGAGAGTATTTCAGAGTTATTTCAAATACAGACTTGGCAGAGCAGACACATCCCCCTGATCCTTTAACTCAGGCAAGAATTGTTGCAAATTTGCAAGAGGTTTAGAAATTATTCCTACTGTGATGGGAAACTATTTGTCAACATATACTTTTTTTCTCTCTTGAAGTTAAGCATATAGTATAAAAATTCAATTTAAGGTTTTGGGGTTTTTAGTGTGTTTTCTGCAAGTACGCCAGGAATAGTTTATGGCTCAAAACCCCACCAATCCCTAAGTGGTGCCGTATCATCTGCATGACAAAAGCTGATCTTTTTCACCTGGAAGATGGTGCTATGGGGGAACAGACTATCAGTCAAAACTTCCATTCCAGGTGGTTTACCAGACTCAGTTAGACAAAATTGGGATATTCTCAGCTACTATTGGTAATAGCCTTTTTTCAAGAGTTGGTTTGGACTCAAGACATCCAGGCCAACTTCTCTATGGTTCTGTGAAATCCTCACATGAGAATGGGTGGTAACAGCTTCTGCATCAGCTCAGTGATTGAGATTAAACACACTAGTGACTGAGATCACTGTACAGTCTTTTAAGTGTCAGGTTAAAGGGACTAACTTCCATTTGAGTCTCTCTTGCGAAATAGTGACCATCGTTATTGACATAGCAGATGTAAAAAACTTTGTCAGCCATTGGAAAAGTCTCCCTGCTCCTCTTCCCTAGCACTCATTTTCCACAGCAGGTTTTGAATGGGCAACACAAACCCTGATGCAAACTTTGACAGGCAAAACCTCCCCTAGGCAGCTGTTGCCATATCTTGGTGGGATAATCCTAAATTTAATGGTTTCCGTGGCTTTATTACCTTTCCCTGCTATTACTCTCCCCTTCGAGATCAATCCCTCTTTTTGGTTTGCATTTGCAAGTCCTCATCTTTTCCCAGAGAGTGGCAAACCTGTCAGTGTCGCTCAGAAATGTTGCCTGATTTTCCACAATCCTCAGACTCTGAGGCTGAAAGCTGAGTTTCCATCTCCATTTACAACACACAGGAGAACAGATTTGTAGCTCTCGGCCTCATCACTCAGCAGCAACCGAAGAGCTTTCATGAAGGAGGCCACATGCAAGAAGAGCAAAAGAGAAGTAGCCCAGCGTGATAAAACCGCTTTGAACAGGACTTTTTTTCTCTCCTTGCACAGCTTCTTATGCATGACAGTCCTGATCTGTGGTTGGACTTCTAGATACCTTCATAAGGTAAGTCATAACAGATGCTTATACTAATGACAGCAATATATTTACAGGGCCAGTCTGATTCCTCCAATTTGGTTTTAAGACTGCATATATTCCTGATTACTTCTTTGCATCGCCAGAAGGTAATTTAAATGCTTTACATGGTTTTGCTGGCGCTGTAAACCAAAATAAGAACTACCTACCAATAATCAGACAATTTAACACCAACAGGACTGTGTTCGGGTTTTTTTTTTGAGAGAAAGAGAAAGCTATTTCACACTCAGACTCAGCAAGGAAGCTGTCACAATGACCAGTGATAAATCACTAAGGAAAAGCGGCTGTACTTGAGGGAAAATTCCCCTTTTTCTGCAGAGTCTGGTCTCTGAAGGATGTTGGAGCCTGTTCTTAATCATGAAGTGCCAGTAGCACTTTTAGTCAGCAAAAATCACTGAAGGCCTACTGTTCACACAAATAGTAACATTAAGAAAAGCTTGTTCACACAGAGATTGCGGTCAAAACTGAAGAGTCAAGAGAGCCCAAGCTACAGAGATGGGATGGGATGGGATGGGACAAGATAAGATGAGATGATGAGACGATGACTAGATCTCATGACAAGCAATAGATAGCAGTTTGCAAGTCCTGTTAGCTTTTTTTCTGTCCTCATCCATGTGCGTCTTAGTTTCTGTGAGTCTGTGCTCGAGGCACTCCTGGAACATCCTCACTTGGCCTACACAGTGAAAGAGGAGTTCTGAAAGAGTAAAGAAATTGTCTCATAGTAAGGGAAATTATAAACTCTTCAAAGAGCTGACTGTTTAATTGAGTACTCAATAGAAAATGTACATAACTCTTTATTTGTTCTAAAACCTTGTGTTTCTTTTCAGCTGGATACAAGATAGCAGGAACTCTAATGATCTGGATTCATAGTGAGATCTAGCTAATGACAATCGGAAGAATGGTATATACATATATATATATATATATATATACCATGTATAT
>VXBX01005596.1:37666-49732 GCA_013400415.1 Scytalopus superciliaris
AAAAATCAATAAATGATGCAGATATACTTATTGTACACAAGCAAAATGTGGTCTCTGGTTCCAGTGCATTTCCCTGTGGTCCAGATGAGCTTGCAATGGGAGACCTGGAGACATAAACCACCTCTTAATTCTTCATCCAGTGTTTCAATAGCCTTGCTTTTGACCAGGGAGAGGAAGGGATCAGGCACTCACAGGGCAAGGCCACCACTTGCTGCTGGGGAACTTCCCTCCTGGCAGAGACCTCAGCTGCAGGGTCCCCAGGAACTGGCTCAGCTCAGGGTGCAAGCCACAGAGTTACCATTAGCAGGACTTGCAGGCTTTGTTGTGACCTAAGCAATATTTATATCCTCGCTAAGTTCACAGTGGCCTCTGTAAATAAATAGCAGCACAGTTCTTGAGAAAGCCTTCATTACAAACAAGGAGATGTTATGTAACTCTTTGGAGATAGCTCTGTACTTTCAAAGTGCTTACTAAAGAAGTCTCTAAACCATATTTCCAGAAGAGTAAGGTGTCTAGGAATCAGCTTTTATGAGAAACAAGTCACAACTGGAAGAAAGACCCAAAACCCCCACAAGCATATTATATTTTCAATGACGTCCCACACCTGATAAAGCAAACACAGAGAACCCATTCTTTGATTCTCCCAGTCAGAGGAAGAGATCATGGTGAATTTGTTTATAGCCATCCATCCCTTTAAAAGACATGCTGTTGCTTTGGATTTTTAGCTGCTGAAAAAAAAAAAAAAAANAGAAAAGAAGAAAATAAAACCTCTGAAGCTGAAAAATCACAATGAAAGATCCATCTGCCAAATGAGGCAAATGGATTTATTATCATCATTCTTGCAGCAGGAGTGAATGGCAGTGCCTGACAGTGGTTTGTTGGGATGCAAAGTATGGGAACTTAACTATACTGCAGGCATGATGCACCAACTCTATTTGCTTATTAAATAAAATCTATAAATCCTCTTCTATTTCAGGTTTTGGATGTCAGATGAAATTGTACTCACCTACTTTTCCTTGTGTACACTCAGTCAGGCAAGACTTTCTGCTCTAAAAGACATCGGTACTCCACATCATAGATGGAGAACCAAAGTGGCAGGCATCATTTGCCCAGGGTCACAAAAGCAGTGTGTGACAGACACCACAGTTTTGTGCCTTTTCAGGGTGTTATACCATGGTTATCTAAGGGGATTCTGGTCCAGAATCCAGCTATGAATAAATTTTACCTCCAGCTCCTTCAAATAGGATGTTTTACACTTTCAGTGAGAAATACTAATTTTCTTACCACTCTTCCCATCTGTTAGGATGCCATTATCTAGTTTCTTCATGTTGCTGCGTGACCTCAATGTCACAAAGCAGTCAATGGAGTTTAGTGAAAAAATAGCTATATTGCCTGCTATGAGACATCCTTTCTGGCTGCCAGATTGATTTCTGCTGCATTCCTACTCCCCTGCCCTGACACCAGGAACTGTGGTAGTTGGCTGGAAACATTTGGAGCCAGAGTTGACCCATCACTTCACTTGTCCTTTTCCATCTCCTTTCAACACAAATGTTGAAAGTAAGTGAAATATAGCTTTGAATAAGGCTTTTTGTGAGGGTGGTTAGGTCTTGTTTTTATAGAGGTTGGAATAAACTGCCCTAAAGTGTGTCCACCAGACCCTTGAAAAGACATCAGACCTGAGACAGAAGGTTTTACACAAGTGAGCAGGTAGGGATGCTGCAAAAAATGTGAGAAGTGCTAGGAAGAAGATAGTAATGCTCAGTTGTCACTGCAAATTTCACTTCCTTGCTCAGATATCACAGTTTTAGTCCCTTACAAAAAATACTGAACACTAGCAGCCTTGGAGAGAAAAGGGTATTTTCTCATAGAGCAACACTCTGTTTTTAGAGGTGTCTTCTAAGATGCAAGGGTAATCTGACAGCATGCTTCAGCCAGAGAATGCTTTCTTAATCCAGGGATCCTGCGTGGAATTTTTAGGTTGTCATCATTCACTCAGCGTAGAAGGCACACAGTATTAGCTGTGGCATCTTTCACTTGCAGAGCAACAGCATCCAGCTCTTCATCAGGCTCACCAGCAAAAACAAGAGACTTCAGAGCAGGGCCGAGGAAAAGTCTCTTCATATTGGTTTGGATAGCACAGTGTTTCTTCCACTTTGCTGTTGGGAGACACAGAGCTGCGATGTTTATTATGACAGCAACAGTGTTTATCTTACCAGGATTATGCTGAAGCGAGTTTAATTGTATTAGCATAAAACACATCAGCGTTGGGAGTGATGCAATGTGTTTAGCATCAATATAAAGGTTGCTAAGTTTTATGCTTTCAGCTGGAATTAGGGCAGCAACAGGACACTGTTGGAACATATGGAATGCATTATAGGTTTTAAGTTCGTGTCTCTCAAGGAGGATTAGTACACTTGCAAAGATTCTTTATGTGCTATACCACGGGCAGTGATAGCTTGTGTGTAACAGATCGATGTTGCCTAGCCCTGTCTCCCCATTTAAACCTGAACCCAAGTGTTTGGGAATTCTTTAGAAGCTTGACAGCTGTCCTGGCTTATAAACATTATTCCATATCTGCTGCTTGATGAGTTATAAAAGTATCACAATGTAAACAGCAAGGCCAAGGGCAGGATAAATTGGATATAAGATCTTGCCAAGTTCCCCCTCATCTGTATCTATTGATGTATGTTAGATCTGCTAAGGCAAACCTCTGCAAAGAATCTGGATTTTATATATGCCTTGTAGGGATTCCTTGATAAGCTACAGCCTTCACTGCTGAAGAATTGCAAACTCAGGAAGGCAAAACCTTTCTTCTCAGCCTCTCCTTTTGCCATGCTTAGAGCAAGTCAAACCTTCACTGACAAGGAGGGCAGTCCCTCCTTACTGATCAATGAATCCTTTTTGCTGGAACCATCAGAAGACATGAGGTGTCCAGTTCCCATTGATTTGCACCAAGATGAGCCCTCACTTGCTGTCAAGGCCTTTTGAAACCTCATGCTTTCTTAAAGGTTGTTTTTTTTGTGCCCCAAGTCCAACCTTCTTCATTATTTAACAGAATTACTCCTATTCACAACATGTATACAAACCTGTGTCTGAGTAATATGTGTGCAATGGGATATGTCACATACACACACACTCACAGATTTGAAAAGATGGGCTCCACTACTTGATAATCATGGGCCATATGGGAATTAACTGTCACCTACACCATTCAGTGTACAGTTTCCTAATAACAAAACAAAAATGAAAGCCTCAAACAGTCTGAGAGAGAAACATTGCACTATAAATATCAACAGCAGGATAAGTAGTCTCCTTAGGGTCATCATACCTACTTATGGCAGCTTAGCCGTGCTTCTGCAGCAATGATTTGGTCCTGAACCATTGAAATAATCTTCCATTGTCCCTTTTTGAATGATCATTTCACTGGGAGTTGTGCTCTTTGAATGAAAACAAAAGGCACCAATGTATGTGAGTAGGGAGGACTGAAGCAATGCCACTGGTGCAGGGGGTTCAGTCAGTTTAAAAGACTCTTCAGTCACCTCTTTTGTCCTCTATATACACACATCAGGACTGAATGCCTTTCTGGGGTATATGGGTTATTCTGATGCTAATTACTTCACTCAGTTTTGGGATAAGTTAACAAAACACTGTGGAACTACAGGATGTCAAACATTTATGTTCTTCTGGGTGGTATTTTTTGGGTTTTGGTTTGGATTTTTGGTTCTGGCATTTTCAGGGTTTTTTTTTGCTTTAAACTTAAGAAATCTGTGAGTATCCAGTTTTTCTTTCAGTGAACACCCATACAACCTGGCCTTTGTACAGTTCCAGGGACAGGGCATCCACAGCTTTGCTGGGCAACCTGTTCCACTGCCTCATGAATCTCACAGTAAAGAATTTCTTTCTAATATAGACTCTAAATCTACTGTCTTTCAGTCTAAAGCCATTTCACCTTGTTCTATCTATACACCCTTATGAAGAATCCCTCACTAGCTCTCTTGTAGGACCCCTTTATATACTGGAAGATGCCATAAGGTCTTCCTTCTCTACTCCAGGCTGAACAAACCCAATCATTTAGTTTGTCTGCATAAAAGAGGTGCTCCATGCCCATAATCATCTTAATGGCCCTCCTCTGGACCCACTCCTAAAGGTCCACGTTTTTCCTTCTCAAATATGATGTGGATAGTGGCTTAGCCCTTTCATCTGCCAGTTCTCTGGGAACCTATAGATACACCTCCTCAGTTCTAATGCACTTGTCCTTAACCAGTGTCAGACTTGATCTCCTCCTACAGTGCCTTGCTCTTCATTCTCCCAGTCATTGTCTTTGCCTTCTAACACTCAGATGGTGTGGCTGGAGCACTTGCTAATGAAGACTAAGTAAAAAAATTCATTGAGTACATCAGCCTCCCCTGTGTCCCAGATAACCAGGTCTCCCATTTCCTTCTGAAGAGGGCCCACATTTTCCCTAGACTTGCTTTTATCACCAATGTACTTATGGGAGCTTTTCTTCTTGCCCTTGACATCCCTGGACAGGCTTTCTAACCCAATCCTTGGATGCTCAGACAATTTCTCTTCTCCTCCCAGGATACCTGTCCTTGCTTCCACCATCTGCAGGCTTCGTTTTTCTGTTTGAGTTTGTCCAGTAACTCCTTGTTCATCCACACAGGCCTCCTGACACTTTGGCCTGACTTCCTCTTTGTTGGGGTGCATCACTCCTGAGCTCAGAGAAGGTGATCCTTGAATTTCAACCAGCTTTTCTTGGGCTTTATCCCATGGGACTCTACCAATCAAATCCCTGAAGAGGCCAAAATCAGCTCCTCTGAAGTGCAAGGTAGTGAGTTCACTGCACNACCCCTTTATATACTGGAAGATGCCATAAGGTCTTCCTTCTCTACTCCAGGCTGAACAAACCCAATCATTTAGTTTGTCTGCATAAAAGAGGTGCTCCATGCCCATAATCATCTTAATGGCCCTCCTCTGGACCCACTCCTAAAGGTCCACGTTTTTCCTTCTCAAATATGATGTGGATAGTGGCTTAGCCCTTTCATCTGCCAGTTCTCTGGGAACCTATAGATACACCTCCTCAGTTCTAATGCACTTGTCCTTAACCAGTGTCAGACTTGATCTCCTCCTACAGTGCCTTGCTCTTCATTCTCCCAGTCATTGTCTTTGCCTTCTAACACTCAGATGGTGTGGCTGGAGCACTTGCTAATGAAGACTAAGTAAAAAAATTCATTGAGTACATCAGCCTCCCCTGTGTCCCAGATAACCAGGTCTCCCATTTCCTTCTGAAGAGGGCCCACATTTTCCCTAGACTTGCTTTTATCACCAATGTACTTATGGGAGCTTTTCTTCTTGCCCTTGACATCCCTGGACAGGCTTTCTAACCCAATCCTTGGATGCTCAGACAATTTCTCTTCTCCTCCCAGGATACCTGTCCTTGCTTCCACCATCTGCAGGCTTCGTTTTTCTGTTTGAGTTTGTCCAGTAACTCCTTGTTCATCCACACAGGCCTCCTGACACTTTGGCCTGACTTCCTCTTTGTTGGGGTGCATCACTCCTGAGCTCAGAGAAGGTGATCCTTGAATTTCAACCAGCTTTTCTTGGGCTTTATCCCATGGGACTCTACCAATCAAATCCCTGAAGAGGCCAAAATCAGCTCCTCTGAAGTGCAAGGTAGTGAGTTCACTGCACACCCTCCACACTGCCCTGAGGATCTTGAAGTCCAGTCTTTCAAAGAATCAATTTCATGGTCCCTGCAGCCAATGTGTCTCTTGAGCTGAACATTCCCCACCGTGTCCTCCTTGCTGATCAGAACAAGGTCCAGCAGAGTCACTCTCCATATTGCTTCCTCTGTCTGTTGGAGAAGGAAATTGCCACCAGCACATTCCAGGAACCTCCTGGATCCCTTATGTCCTGTTGCATTGCCCATCCAACAGATACCAGGGTGGCTGAAGTTCCCCATGAATGCAAACATGAGGATCCTCCTGTTTTTCTGCACTGGGCCTCATCTTCTCTGTCTTCCTGGTGGAGTGACCTGTAGCAGACCCACTGCCATGTCACCTGTCCCCATCCCGCCTTCAATCCTGACCCACAAGCCCTGACTTGGCTCCTCATCCATCCCCAGTCAGAGCTCCAAGCACTCCAGCTGGTCACTGACACAGAAGGTGACACCCTCTCCTTGTCATCCCTGCCTTGCTGTCTGGGCAGGATGGAATTCCTTTGTGCTGCTCTTCAGGTTCTCTCCTGCTGACCTGCAATCCCTGTCCAGTCTCTACACATCTGTTACTAGCACTGACATCAAAATGAAAGGAGTATGATGGACTTAGGTTTCTCTCTCCCAAAAGCCTTAGTTTAAAGCTGTCTTCATCAGATTGACATTTCAGCATTTCCCTCTGTCATTTTCCTCCAGGCAGGAAAAGCCTCCACTCTCATGGGCTTTTTCTGGAAGTATATGGCTAAAATAGGGAGAGAGATTTAGAATTTAAGGATTACAAACTGTCTTTCTGTCCCTTATAGAAGGGGCAGAAAATCAAGCACATACTTTTAGCACAAGAGCTGGTCAGAATATTGTCCCTGGTAGAAGCGTACAGCTTTGGAAACTGAAGCTTTGAAACTGGAAACATCAGAAAGACAGAATATTTCAACAGAGAAATATTGCTCATAGATTTCACAATTTACCTCCGTCTCCAACAATCCTCCCTGCTCTAGGCTGCAGGACAAGCATTTACCCTTTTCTTGAGTTTTATTCTAGCTGTGAAGTTCTCCTTTGTTTCACATCTCTTCTATTTTTGTCATATTCAACTGTAGTTGGAGAAAGCCACCCAGAAAAAGCAGAAGCTGCAGGGTCATTCTCAAGTCTAAAAGGTGGTGCAAGTCCTTACTTCTCCTCTAATAAAAGAGCCACATAACTCCTTCTTCTTAAAAATCCAGCCTAAAAGTACAGCAGTTCAGATGTTGTTTTATCCTGCAGAGAAACTTGTCCACGGACTCTCAGTTCAGAGTCCCAGCCCTTCCCTCTCTTCTACAGATCCCTCTTCACCACTGAATGGCAAGTTCTGTAAAAGCCACAAACTTCCAAGCTATATGTAGCATAGAACAGCTGTTTGTCCCAAAAATCCCACTGAGCTGACTACAGCAACACACAAATTACAAGCTTTACCTAGTTGCAGATAACCTACCAAGTAATTTCTGGCTTTGAACTATGAGAGTCAGTGGGGTTCACTCTTCAGTTGCCTGCACTATTTTTGAGCTGTGGGGGTTTTTTTGGGGGGGCCTTGGTTCACAATTGCCTGGGATAAGAAAAGGCAAAGAGAAACGAAGTGCTGACTTCACTTTACATTATGACTATCTTTACAACTGAGCATCCAGCAACATCCTACCAAATAGACAGCAACTTATCTGGTTTATGAATTCAAAATTACACAGATAAAATGCCCTCCTAAAACCCAGAGATGGGGTCAGTAGGCAGTGTGAGCTGTTATGTAGTTGCATACCTTTTCTTCTCTTTTCCTTTACTGTGCATTATATATGTGTAAGGCCCTAAGAATCATTGAAATAAGATGACAAAAGCTTTCATATTTTTTCCAATGGTGGAAGTTGTCTAAGCAACACAGACCTCAAAATACAAAGTGAAGCAGACCCTTAAACCACCATTAACAGCTTGAGCTGTGATTGTAGATTCCCACTGACTTCATTAAAATTTTAACTCACAGGCAAAGGGTGTCTCCACACAGCCCAGCAGAGAGTGGGCAGAGATCCCAATTTGTCTGAGGATCAGTCTAATTGAGCTGAAAAGACCACAGTGCTCAATGCCACACAGATTGAAAAGGCTGTGTCCTGAAGCAGTAATGGCCAAACTTTTCTCAGTGTTATTTATGAGCCACTAAACTCTCACAGGCTCTGATGTTTCCAAATGTTAGACTAGGAAGCCTAGAATGTCCAGATGTTCCTGTCCTCATCTTTACTGCTCTGAAGATTCATTATGCTTATATTGTGACTGAATTTTGAGGAAGAGAGCCCATGTAGTAAGACCTGGCACTTCTCTGTAACTAACTTTTCCTTCTTACAGATGAAAAGCCCCAAGGACACTCAGAACACCTCCAGGACTTCAATCACACTTGCTGCAGGACAGGCACAAAAGCCTTCCTGACAGACCTGAGGACTTGAAGGTATATTTCAATCTTACACTACTCAGCCTCCTGCTCATTCATGCACCCTGAGTTGCATGATGCTTAAAAAGACAAATAGGCAGCAGTGGGAAAACATTTCTGTGGCTCAGTGTGGCTTTTGCTCCAAAAATACACTGAGCAGCTCTATGCCAAGGCATGAAAATGAGGAAGGGCTCAGTTTGCATTTGAAGTTCAGAAATACACTTGATGCATTTTCACCTGTCACCCCCATCAAGACACAACTCCCCCCAGGAACAAAGGCCAGCAAGCCAATGATTTCTGTGTTAGGAGTAATAAACCCCCTCTTAATCACGGGACATAACATCTTGCACTGGGAAGGCCAAGCCAGTCTGAGAGGTGCTGGCACGGTGAATGCGTTTAGGCAGCTTGCACTTCTACCAGTGCACTGGAGGCATCAGCTCAGGAATTGTACTGCACCAGCCAGTCAACAAAGAGGTGTTAAGGTTGGTCCTGGCATGATGCAAGCAGAAACACAAGCCATGGACAAGCCATTTCTGTTGTTTCTTATTTGGTTACAGGAACAGAATGTGATTTCTTCTTCATCAGTTTGTATGAATAGTGCCTTGCTTTGCCAGTATCTTCACCATTTTATTTTTCACAGTAATTTTAAAGCAGGAGGATGAACATGACTTGGCAAAGCCATGTGGTGACTATCTGACATTAAGAATGTCTACAGTTTTTGATTTTTGATATGTTGTATTCTACTTCTGAGGAGACATATGGCTTCCTATGTAACTTGCTCCACAGCAGAGCTGGTAAGAGTCATGTAGACTTCTGAGAAAGTCCTACATGTCTGGCATTACCTTCCATGCAATTGAGACAGGATTGTTAGACTTTGTGTGAGCAGAGTGCAGACCCTGAACAAAAGAGGAAAATCAATGATTTGTCTATGATTGTATAGAAGACATGCTGCAAAGCCAGAGCACTCCTGTACCAGCTAATACTTTGATCATTTTCCCACAGGACCATAATTCCCCAGCAAACAGCTTCCACAGAGCTCAAACCATGCACACAAGGATATTTATCACCAGAGAGGATAATAAAAGAGTCACAGAAGAGCTGAATTCCAGACCTGATTACAAGGAAAACCAAGAGCTCTTAACAACGAGTGCTGGATATCTTGCATTGTGTTATCACAGTGCACACTGGATAGCTTTCCCCTAAAAGGAAAGCTTGTGGTCAGACAGGGATTTGAGATGGGAAATGGCGGAAACACTGGCTCATTATTTATTTTTTTTGCTCCACAGTATTTCTGTGTGACCAGACGTTTGTAACAGTTAAGCATGGCTGGGCTGTCTAAACTCACCAGTCCAAGCCTAAATGGGCACAAGACCACCAAGCACTGCACTGAGCTCATTACCCCTCTTTATGAAGCATCTAGTTAAAGCTATAGGTACAAGGGGTACAGCAAGGTCATGAAGTAAAGCACTGGGCAGGTGCCACAGCTGAAGTCACACCCACATGCTTTAGGGCCACCTCCCTTTACAGCAAACCTGATCACAGTCACAGTACACAAGCCTTGGTTCCCTCTGGACCCCAGACTCTTTTGCTGCCACTTGACAAAAGTTGTCTGATTTCTCTTCTGTCTGTTCAAACAGAGCAGACAGTTTAGAGCCCTCTGGGGGTGGTGTTTCTTCAGCAGGATATAAGGGTGTGCATAGCATGGTTTTGATGTAAAGGCATATGGAGGTTCTTTGGGGTGTTATAAGACCTTCTGGAATGAGACCCCATTAAGCAGAGGGATTCTAAACTCATGTCTGCTCTGGGGTCAGCTGGACATCCTGAAACAGAGCGAGAAACTAAACTAGCAGTTGGGGGACAGATGATCGGGACTCAAGCTTGTTGCCTAAGGAGATTTGTATTTAACACCTAAATAGTGTTGCACAGGGGCAAAGAATCAGGTGAGTTCAGAGATTCAGGTTCCTTGGAGATACAGCACCTTGAAGTGTATGTAGGGATGCTGGCAGGAGGTTTCTGAGGCATCATCGAAAAAGTTTTCAGTGAAGAAATAGGTCTTGTCAACCTGGAAACAAGGTCATTGTTTTGAATCCTATTAGTCAACCATATCAGCACAAGCACTGACACGCAAGGGAAAATAACAATTCAGGGCAGATATGAGGTCTCACCCTGGCTGAAATCAGTTAATAAAGTCACTGTATGGCCAGGAGAGCTTACAGCAGCCAGAAATCCAGCCTCTGACTTTCAGGCAAATCTCTACAGTGGGAGAAGGTGGGGAAAGAAGAAACAGAACACAAAATGATGTGATATAATGTATTTCCTCTAAATGCTTCAACATGGAAAAGCTGGTAAACTTTTCTATGGGGAAAGTCTCTCATTGGATAACCAAGAAAGCAGAAGCAAAATTGCAAACATGCCAGGGGCAACCAACAGGTTTTTAATGGTGGGTTGTTTTTTTGTTTTATTTTGGTTTGGTTTGGCGTTTTTTCTCTTTTAATTCCACTCTCTTATTTCACTCTGTATTAGGTAATTCGTTATCTAATTTAAAGCAGGTATTATACATTAGAGTCTCCACACTTTGCAGATGGCATGTTTAGACCATACGATAATCATGTGATATCTTTTTTGCCTGCCTGCATTGTTTTGGCTGCCAGAGTAGAAATCCTTGGCTCCTGACTTCCAGAGAATCTGAATCCCTGTTTCTCCTTGAAGCCAGTTGGAGCATCTGGTGCCCTGACTGCATAAGCAAGAGAACAGAAGCCCCTAGAACCACAGATGACTTTGGAAAAAGTATCTGAAAATGTTTTAGGCCCAATTTTCAAAGCATTGAAAAAAGTCTGTAAGTTTGCAAGTGACTTACCTTACAAATGACATGAAAATACACCTACCTCCCCATACTACAGCTTACCTTCATCTTCTGGAAAGCTATAGATGTTTCCTCTTGACTAAAAGAGCAGCTGTAAGTGGAGAGTGAACTGGAAGGTCATGTAAATTAAGCTCCCTTCACTTGCTCTCTCTTTTAGGACTACCTTCACCGATGGCAAGGATCCAAAGTAGGTGTAACTCACGTGGGACCTGATCCAGTTCTCATGAAGTCAATTCCACTTGCTTTTATAAGGATTGGATCCAGTCCACAGTGAGGAGCTGAAAGGTGTAGTTTAAAATATCCCTCTTGTGTTTCCTTTTACACACACAGAGCAATTCCCTTGACTGTAGCTTTTTTCAGTAATAGTTTTCTGTTTTTTTCATCCAGGCTCTTTTGTATGCAGCTTCTATTGGGTTATTACCCTGAGGCAAGAACAAGGCTTTGAAAGCTTAAACTTCTGGGGTTTAAGAGTTACCGAGTTACTGTTAGGTACGGTTTGCCTGATTTTTATCTTGAAGCTTTTATTAAATCCTGTCCTCACTAAGTTAGAAATCCTACTTATTTTAGGGAGGTGAGAGTTCTCTTGCCCCAAACCAGCCTGAAAACCATAGCTACTAGGAGGTGCTGCTCCCGGGATATTTCTCTCACTCTAAAGTAAGGCCTGAGACTCTTAAGTCTTATCTTGCTCCCAGTTTCTGCAAGGCACTGCATGCTGAGCCCTAATGAAATCCTTCCTTGCACTTCCCCCTCGACAAAAATTGCTATGCTGTTTGGTTTATTTAGAGTTGTATTTATAGAGTGTGACAGAACTGAGATAATGATAATAATTGGGTTTGACACAGCATGAGCAGAAAACGTGCAGAAGAAAGGAGTGGCTTCATCTGAGTTCCCTCTCAAGTTTATCCAGAGGTGGAGAAATTGTGGTTTAAGGTTTCTTTTGCCTGATGACCAACAGGACCTGCTACAAGCTTTTAATAAGTCCACTCACAAAGTGAGCTGACTAAGAGCATGTTTGTTTAGCTGCCTGTAGCTACAAGTTAGAAACTAAGATAT
>VXBX01005596.1:49785-63669 GCA_013400415.1 Scytalopus superciliaris
CAAGTTAGAAACGAAGAGATAAACAGGGAAAAAAAAAAAAAAAGTGTTCAGGTGGAGAGGGTTAGCATAGGGAGTTTTTAACCCCTGAAACTGGTCCCACTGAGATCTGTGGAATCTCTGATGAGAAACCTGGGTGGGTATAGTCTGTGACAACACCACTTTTTTTCAGTGACTGGGGTGCAGTAGTGATCTAGCAGCAGAGGGCACTGACCTCTGACAGCTGACCAAGCTGTGCTTGCATCTCCCACATTAGAGTGAACACATGGGAGGCAAATTCAACAGGGCCTGGGAGCTGCTTGGGCACCCAAAAGTGGTCAAGTCTTGACCTTCTTATCATTGGGCAGTTTCCAGCTTTTTCCCTGGCACCATCTGCAGGACCAGTCTGGAAGTGACTCTGCCTTCATTCAGGTAAACCTATGAACCGAGAGATAAATACAATCAATAAAATGCAGGCTCCTTACTCCTGTTTAGGAGCTTGCCTGTGGATTAGTCTGTGGGTAGCTTTACGGGAATGCTGCTTCTGATTAAAGAACAAATCAGCTCTCTGATGCAATCTTTGCTTCATTGCAAAGTTCTCGTGTTGAAAAATCAGGCTTAGTTCTCTCTCTTCCTCCTCCTCCTCCAAAACATTAGTTGACAGCCTTAAAACCTCCCAGTGGTCAAGATATTTGACAAGGCAAATATTCCAAGATAAACAGAGCAAACATTCAAAAAGAGCATGGCCAACGCATAGCAGAGTCATCATCCTCCCCAAAAAATGTGTATATTTGTGTAAGCATCTCCCTCTCTGTAATATTTATTTTCCTCTCTGATTACACACTACTTCAATTTCAGCCAGAAGTAGCCTCTACCTTCTTGTGGTTCAGACGCACAAGCCTTAAGGGTGGAAGGAGGATGTACAACGTGAGAAGAAGGGGGTCAAGACTGATGGAAAGTAAAGCAGCAGCCCCAGGTAGAAGTCCAGCTCCATCCAAGGTGGGATAACTTAGAAAGACAAGCAGAATAAGTTTTGGGAATTGCAAGCAGCAAATAATGTGTGTGTATCATGCAGAAAAAATGTGTTATGGAAAAAAAAAAAAAAGGCACAAGGACAAAGCAAAGCCCCCAAAGACCTTTTTGGAAAGGTCAGCTGAATTCAGAGTAATTCAGGGCCACTGCCTCATCGAGGAAGCACAGCTGAGGTTTGCCAAGTTACACCCCTGGAGTAAAAGGAGAAGAGTAGAGAGTGCCAGAGAGGCAAAGTGGGAGAGAGGAAAACCAGGACCATGATGCCAAGTGTCTTGCAAATCAGCAAGCCTCAGTGGAGTTACGTCAGTGGAGAGACCAGCCTAGCAGCTAACTGAAGGCACACGTCTCAGAACAGCAAGCTTCAGTCTCTGTCTCAGACACGAACCTGAGCGAGCCTGCAGAGAGGGACAAATCATTTACATGAGTGAAACCCCCCTGAAAAATGCCTCTAATCAAATTGGTCTAGAATGGTCATGCTGGTTCCTTAACAATTTACCTTAAAAATTGTCTTGTCCTTTTTTCTCTACCCCAGCCCTTCCTGTACTGATGCATACGAGAACCACTGGGCTCCCTGCAGCTCTCCATGGGTCTCAAGATGATGTGAGACCTGAAAAGCAATGTTTATGTGTGGGAACACTTGACTGGAGTAGATGCTTATCACACAGGGCAGCTTGTGCTAGTGGCACAGCACAGGGCAGGAGTTTCCCCTCATCCCAGGACACACCTCTGGGAAGCTGCATGTTTCAAAAATGCAGTGCTAATGAGGGACCTGAGGCTGGACCCAGCACCGTTCCCAAGGCCCCGGGGAGGGCTCAGCATGGCACAGGGCTGAGCCTTTGTGGAACAGCAGAGACATGACACCCTGCACACCATCTCATCTCTTTGCCCCTGTAGGCTTCCTCCATATGTGTGAATGTGCAAACTACTCAGGTGTACAGAGATGCCATTTTCTAGACCAAATGTGTGCCATGGCCCTCCACTTTCAGTTCTGAAGATATCAAAGCAGTGAGAGGAATGGGACAATAATTATATATATACATATATATTTATGGGACAAGAATTAAATATTTTTAAAGCACATCTCAGCCCCTCACAAAAGTTTTTTAACTGCTTGTTTGTTTCAAAATTGCATTTCCTTTCCTCCCTTTCTCCTTCCCAGCTTCAGCTTTAAAACCTGGGTTAACAAGCACTTCCAAACCCCAGTATATATCTCTAGGTGGATGAAAGAGAACAAACATTTTAGCAGAGCATGTTGTGATGGGACAACGGTTTTAATAGCTTTAAACTGAAGGAGGGTGAATTTAGGACAGATACAAGAAAGACATTTTCTACAAGCAAAGTGGTGAGGCAGTGGCACATGTTGCCCAGGGAAGTGGTAGGTGCCCCATCCCTGGAAATATTTGAGGGCAGGTTGAACGAGGCTCTGAGCAACCTGATCTTGTTGAAGTTGTCCCTGCTAATTGCAGGGGGGTTGGAACTGGATGGGTTTTAAAAGTCCGTTCCAACTTAAACTATTCAATGATTATAATAGCCCCTTTGGGATTTCCTCTCAGTCTCTTTGTCATGTTCTGCTGAGCAGGGAAATGATTTCCCATCAAGCTAATGATCTGATAAACCCTGTAATTATTAAAAGCAATGTTCTGTTCCTAGACAATCTCATCCTATCTTCCATTTCCTTCCTTTTCTTACCTCTTTCACACAACCCTTGGTTGAAAGCCCTGTCTTTTGAGGATACTGAAGGAGATGAAAGTCTGTTTTTCCCTCCCTTCATCTTCCTCAAAATGCACTCAACTAGGCCCTCATCTACTGCTAACTTAAGCACTTGCTTGACTTCATCACCAAGGGAGGACGAATCAGAATAAACTGGTCACCATTTCACATTAAAAAGGAGAAACAAATGACATTTTCAAGTTGCTGGTTTCAAACATTCTAGAAGCATCTCTCTTCTCATACTGCAGTGTTCTTGGCCAAAAATTCAAAAGCAAACATGCAAATTCATAAGGAATAAGTTCATCAGTGGCTATTAGTCCTGAGAAACTGGGAGTGACATTGGAGACTGATGTCTTAAGTCCATCGGAAAATAAGGCATTGTAGGAAGAGGATGTGTTTAACAAATGTTTCATGGGTGTTTTTGATTGAGTTCCTAATACTGATGGCTTCAGGACACAAATATATAAGCTGAAAAAAACATTTGGTCTGACTTAACATTGCAGTCCTTATGTGAAAAAGTCATACTATCAGGATAATAGTGTACACCAGCTTCCCTAACCATGCATCACACCCATTCACATGGTATCTGAGAATATTTCAAAAATCAAGAAATTGTTCCCCCCATAACCCTGTTCAGGCTGAAAGTTATTACCATCTCCTTTATGCTCTGGGAATTAAGGCACAAAGATAGCTGTTAATACCTTTTCCCTGGGCCACTGAGCCATGGAGACATGAAGAGAAGATAGCCACCTTCTATAGCCACCTTCTCTCTTCCTCTTATCTAGAACAACTTTCCTCTTTCCATTTCACATGGCTCATACCAGGGAGTCAACCCACATCCCATCACTATCCCATGCTGTGTGGGCATGTGAGTGAAGCGTCCCATTTGTTAACCTCAGACAAGGCCTCAGTGACTGACCCTTACTGCAGAAATCCCGCAAATTCCTAACCAGACCATCAGGGGATTTTTTCAGATATTTATAAACTGGAATTAGGTCACCTTGCAGCGTTTTTTTTCTTGATAAGATATGGATTTGCTCTTGAAACATTCCCATCATATATTAACAAAGTTTAGTTCTCTTACTCTTCCGAGATGCTCACCCTCTATTCCAATTACTTAGAGTGAAATTCAACCACAGGTTGCAAACTTTATTCTTTGCATGTATTAAAGCAATCTCATGGGACTCCTTTTATTCTGATAAAATGAATTATTTCATTAGAGCTTCAAGGACACTTCTGCTTTTTGCTTTGTTTCACTTTTTGGAAGAGAAGGGAAAAGTGCATTTTCTCTGTGTCATCCTCCTTCCCCTCTCCTCCATGGTTTTCTGATACACAGTTATGTTTCACAACAGCAGAAAGCTGTCTGGGTGCAGGTCACCCCTGGTCACTGCCAACAATCTTGTTCCAAGCATTCATATAGGACTCACACTGGCTCTGAACATCAGGGTATGTTTTGGAGTGTACCTGGTAGGCAGACATTGGGTATTTTGCAGGGATCCTCCTTAAGATGGGTTTTCACTCAGAGTATTTTCACTCAAGAAGTAATGTCTGAAATGGAGATCAGCTATAGCAGTGCTCAGATGCCCCATGTCATTACACAGGACACTCTGCTTATTGCAGTGAGACTTTATGATGGGGTTGTGTATACGTCTCTTTGTTGGTAACATGATCACACTTCTAGCTATGCTTCATGCTTAGGAAACAGTGTACCACATAGTTATATATATCTCCAGAAGAGCCTGTCTCTGTTCAAACACAGAGAGGCATCCAGTCACCTTCTGCAAACACCTTCTTGTGACAGAAGTAATTTTCAGTGATCATTGAAAGAAAGTTAAATAACCACTACATTCCATGAGTTCATAGTGTCTCTGAGTGTTGGGTTGTTTGATTTTTTTTTTCATCTCTGCTGGTTATTATGTTTTCTGTGTGTTTATCTTGCCTAAAAAAAGTGAATGGAAATACCATTGTCTAAAGCTGGGGTGACTCTCACACAATAGACAGGTCAAAGAAACAAAAAAGAAAAAAAAAAAAACCACCTTTTGACAAAGGAAATAATTCTTTAGGTGAACAAGCACTTTCACAAACATGTGCACGTGTGCACACACATGTAAGGACATGCTTATGTCTCCAGAGATCTTGCTAAGAGTGCACATGAGACTGGCCAGCACTTTCACTACCAATGAAAACATTTATCATTATAATGCTCAACTACAGTTCCCCACTTGTTCAATAACATACATAAACATACAAACAGACAATGATTGTAAGATTTTTATGCCACAGTCTACGTAGAGATGATAAAAAGAATAAGAAGGGCAGGCCAAAAATCATGATAGGGAACAACCATCAGTGCCCAAATGTTTTGCTCACTGAACAGCATACCCCTGCTGTCTAAGAAATGAGATCAGTTCCCACTTCACCTTTCTCTCCTTTAAGGCTCTGAAGAAAGATTTGTAAATAGCAGTTCTGAAATCTCAGGGACTGCCAAATATTTATTTGCTCATACTTGCCCCTCCAGATGGTTGTCCCATCACCTACATAAATGCAAAGCCTATTATAGAAAACATAGCAGATGGATATGTTCCAGATTCCTCCAGCCACAACAATACCACAAAGGCTATACTAGGCCACCCACCCACCCTTAGAAGTGGTAAGTAATCTAGTTAAACAAAAGTGCACACTATTCAAGAATTTTCAGTCTTGGAAAAGAGAAGAAACTGAAGCTGCCCACTCCTATTTTTATTTCAGAAGCTTGTTACTTTTTTGATCAGGCATTTCTGGAGTTTTTCATTGTCTTACTTGTTACAAGCCCTGTGTTTTATATATAGCTGTACCAATCTCTTAGACTGAAAAATTAAGTAAGAGATCCAGCACAAGCTGAATTTTAGGGGAAAGGAGGACTGGATTCAACTGTCACAGTGTCTTTAAGTGAATTTGGAGGGCATTGTTAAAGCTCCAACGACGAATATAAATACAGCAGGACTAGCCCAGTAGAGATCTTAATTTTCCAGCAGAACACCTGCCAGTTAATGCTGCTTGAACACAAGCCAAGTAGTTCTTTGATGCATGTCAGTTTCTGTCAGAGAACTGAAATGAGACATGAGTCTTTTTATTTTTCAGGCTTTATCTTTCCACCTCTCACTTTGCTGCCTCTTGAGTAGCCTGTTTTGTTTTGAAATGCCATAATGTGAGGTACAGTAATAGTCAGTTTTGAGACAACAAGGCATTTTGATAATTAAAAAACAGAGAACCATGAAATTTCAAAGTAGATGCTTTCATAAAACAGCAAGATTAAAAATTCATATTAGAATTTCCCACATGACAGAAATTATTTTTCCTGTCATGCTGTCAGATACCATTTTCCCTGCCAGTCTTTTCCATCAATTTTAGATGTATCCTGGGACAGGAATTCCACTTTCCAGTTTCACACTCATTTTTTGGTCTTCTTGTTACCTTTCCTCCTTTGTAGTAACATTTAAGTTACTCCAATTTACAAGGCTCTAGAGCAAGGTCACAGTAAAACAAGGGTTCAAGTAACTATCATTCTGTGATGCAGTTTGCTTTTTTCAGGGAGTATTTTGGATGTTTAGTGATCACAACAGTCGGTTCTTCTGGGTTCAACCAGAAGCACTCAGGGTAGTAGTTCTAGAAGTAAGAGTTGCTGGAGCATCTTCTCTTTATTGCTGCCCAGTGGGATCACTGTGGTCACCTCCTTAATCTGTCACTTACCTCATTTCCACCAGTTTCTTCTTTCACTGCAGAAAGGAGTGGAATCAAGTCAGGACTCATAAACAAAGTCCCCCCAAAAGGGTGATTGAAGCTTGCTTCTTTATTTATGCCCATGGTTTTGATGAGAAATTAGGCAGGGTGTGATTGTGAAGGGGTGCTCAGGAGCAGGGGTGGCGTGTGTTTTCCAAAACACAAAACCATGCATGAGATAAAAGAAGAAGAAAAGAGGCAACAAAGGCAGGATGAGCCAGAATCCACTTCTTCTCAGTAGACTAGTTCTCCACTACTATGCTGGTGACCACAAATCTCCCCAATTATTTGTTCTTCAGACCCCTCTGAGATGAGGCCTGCACACTGAAATTCGACTCAAGTTGATCAGGAGAAAACATTCTTTAAACCCAGATAAGGAACTGTTCTGAGATCAGAAATGCCAGTGACAGCAGTGATACCAGGCAGAGCCCTACAGCTTCTGCTTTTGATTTATGAAGGCCAGGCAAGCACCAGGTGAGAAAAGAGCAAAAAACCCATGCAAAGAGGAGAAGCATGGGTTGTCAGCACCAGCCACTCCCAGTGAGTGCCCCTGAGGGCAGCAGAGGATGCTCACAAGGTGCCACACAGCCGTGGCACCCGGGGCAAGTTTTGTTGGGTACCTTTGTGATGACTTTCCATGCCACCAGGCAGGCTTTTGATAGGGAGTGGTCAAAGTTTGCATCTTCTCTCCACAAACAGAGGACAGCACAGACCAGCTAAATAAAAAAATGCATTATTCTCCTGACTGCTTGGAAATAAGCAGCTGAAAAGTATGAAGTGGGCAAGTATTTTGTTTCTTTTGTCCTACCTCCAAACAGCAATGTTTGTTCTGTGTGCAGTCCAAGAACAGGAAGACAAGTTGGCAGCCCCTCATCCTGGCTGACACCCAAAAGCAAGTGCATGCTGTGCCATGCATCTGCAACAATGGATGAATGACTGTGGGACAGGTTTCTTCCGCAACTCACTCCCCTTTTTGCATCAACACATGGGTCACAGTATTTATCCTGGAAAAATGACTCACACCAGGGATATCCCATTGGTACAATCCTGTTCATGGACACAGGTCTGAGATAATGACTATCAGTGCAGACAGCAAAGGAAAGAGCATTGCTATGTTTCTTGTCCTGGTTTCTGTGGCCTCATCAATATACAATACAATGGCAGTCAGCTTTTTCATTAGCATATCTGGGGCAAGCACAATTTGTAGGCCAGATTTTACCCAGAAAGCAGACAGGAAAGCTGGTACATGTCCCTGTTCAGCAACATCAGAGCTCACAAAGGAGAGATGACTTCCACCTTGTCACCACCTCACTGGGGTGACAGCTTAAGTCTTAAAAGTATGTCACATAGAGGCATGAGAACACTCTGTCAACACACTGGGCTAGCCAGGAGCAAGCCAGAACCAGAAGCCTGTGGTTAGTATGATGTTGTGTCTGCAGCAATAAATACTCTGCAGGGGAAAGATGGCTCGTGTCCCTGTCCTGAGCACAAGCAGAGCAAAAAACTTCGTTGATATACCCTCAGGTTGTGATTCTGAGGCACTTTTAGGTCTTTCTGGGTATTGTAATTGCTGCTGAACTCCTGTGTCACAATGCTGAAACTGTCCTGTGTGGAATGATGACCAAGGAGCCAGGTAAGGGCTAAGACTTATTATCTTATTATCTTATTATTGTGTACCCCCTGTGTTAACTTTGTAGATGGAGATCTGCATAGTTAATGTCAAGGAAGGATGAGTTGGCCAGACAAAGTGGTGTTATGGAGACAGGATTCTGTAGAATGGAATAGAAAGGAATGAAGACATCTGACTGGAACTTGGAAGGAAATTGTGTCTAAAAAGGTAACGTCTGACTGATTCAGAGTAATTTAAATATTGCAATCCACCCTCAATATACTAATAAACTTAATGAAGTACATACTACTATGTATTTTACTCAACTATCTGCCTAGGTCATGCTATATGCAAGAAGGAGAAGTGATATAAGATTGGGCTATATATAAGGAGTGTAGAAATGTCACCTAGTTAGGGGGAAGATCCAAAAAAATCTTGAAGACAGTTGACAGATTACTCTTCTCTCCCTCCTCCCAAGTGAGGACATCTTCTTGGTAAGCTTCTGGCTGATTGCTATTATTATCTGGGTTAGCATACTATCATTGTTATTATTAGAGCTCTATCACATTTACCAGTCACAATTCTGAATCTGTTTCTGTTGCTTCAAAAAAACAGCACTATTTATGAATCTGTGATTAGCCAGATTCTTATTGAATATGATCAGACTTATAGTGCCAGATTGGTTATAATGAGAAATAAAGCCCAACAGCACCCAGCCTTCTGATCTCTGAAGGCCAGCTGGAAAGCAAAGGGGTTTGTTCCCTGCCAAATTTTCTATACCTTTAATGTAACCATCTAATGACCCAGGTGAGGGGAGGGACACAGCAAAACTGTCCCATGACACATACTTCCTTCACACAGCTCCAAATAAAGGCTTATGGATCATTAGCCACTCAGTCAGGCACTCACACTTTTTGCCCTAGGCATTATGTTTCCAACCTACCAAGGCAAGACATGGCACACTGAAGACTGGCAGTCATATACAGACAGCCTGGATTTTCTTTCCTGTGAGACAATGCGGACAGTGAGTGGTCAGGGAGCCCAAATCCCTGAAACAGCCTGAGCAGCATCTCCCACAGCAGTGCTGGTATCTGCCACTGCCTTGGACAAAATAAAGGACCTTGCCTTTCACACTGAGAGTTGTGTTTAGAGACAGCTCCAGACATATGACAGTGGGACGTTTGCCATCAGGGCCTTTTTGAGCAGACTCCTCCAATTATCTCTCTAGATGGGGTGGTAGTTGGTGTGCTGAGAACTTTGGCATCCTCATGTCTGTCTCTAGTGGATTCAGCACATGTTTGTCTGTGCCCTGAGATGACCTTTGACAATGTCTACTCCAGGATACCTTTCCTGAGCTGTATCTTACCTGGTATCTTCACTCTTCCATGCCCACAGCCCTCACTGAAACCACTCCACTTACCTGGCTGCTGCCTATTAGCACCAAACCCCAGTGACTATGATGGAATATGTTTGAGAGTGGAGTTTGTAAAAGCTGCTATATATCTGAATATGTTGAGAGAGCACCACTCCAACTGAGAGATGGAAGCAAGGGTTCTCCTGAGCATATGAGACCTGTGAATCAGAATTATGTCCTTCCTGTAAGCAGAGAAGCTTCTCAAGGTTTGAAAGCAACATGATAGTCTCTCCCCAGGAGCCTACAGCTGTAGCATCTGCAACGGGGCAGCCTCCCACAATGCTGAACTAAATGGTCTTATTTTAGCATCCTCCCAATACATTCAGAACACTACACATTCCCCTGAAGTGGTCAGCTGTGTCCCAGGCTCTGCTCCTCCAGTCCATGCAGCTGTCTGTCTTAGGAGACAGTGTTTTCCTTGGTTCCGCAAACTCTTTCTTACACAATTTCCACAACAGCTTTTGATTCTTCCAGCTTCACAGGAAAGGTTTCTTGCTTTTTCCCCCTCATTATGCTGCTTCCTCTATGACACTGCCTAATAACCTCTCAAGACAGTCAGGGAATACCTGTTGCTCTTGCTGTCTGGAGAGACACTCAGCTGAAGAGCAATGCACCATAAGTGTGCTTCTCCCAAAATGCCAACTGGTCAACTGCAGAGGACAGTGACATTCACCAGAAGAGCTTACCCAGACTTTTGACTTCTTGCAACAACAGGGAACCAACAGTTCATTCAGTGAAGCTGTGAGAGAGATGAAACCTCAGGGCTCAGGGTAGCTCTACTGAAACAAGAAGAAACGGGATAGCAGAAAGAGGACAAGGGAAATGTTAGATTCAATTTTGCATTTTTCAAACAGAGGTGGAGAATTCAGTTCCAGCCTTGTTTCTGAGGCAGTGTGGACGTTGACAGCTCAAGCCATAAAATCAATAAGATTGAAAGTACCCTTGAGATCTGATAACACAGATTTTGTAAAGATACTGCACAATTTGGCCACAGGCAGATGGGACAGCCAGAGATTGTAACCAGATTACCCTGTGCAGTGTTTTAACCCCAACACAACCCTCCTCTCTGATTTAAACCCCTTTCCCATTCCTTTCAGCACCCTGACAAAGGTGGAAATCTGTAGACCTGCATGCACTGTGCAGTGGCTTCAATAACAGAACTGGTACATAGATATGGCTAACTGAGATGTTTCCAGATGATAATAAGTAAAAATAAAAGCAAAAGGCAAAGGAGCTGCAATCTGAAACTGCATATTTGGATTGGACTACTGTTTGGACAGTCCTAGCCTGACTTGTAGGTAACAGGGCACAGCCCTTCTTGCTGCTTATCTGCAGAGCTATTCTTGGCTTCTCCTTCTCAGGTTTTAGTTTAAATATCTGCAGTTATTTACCTAGAGCATGTTCCATTTTTTTCCCTCTTCTTAAACAATGACTAATTGCCTTATGTGAAGGTAAATATTTACATATGTGTACAGGAAAGCTTTTCCCTCCTAGACAGATAGCAAGCAGCACCATAAAAAGCCCAGTGCTCATACGTGGGGTGTCACATGTGTTTTTTTTTTTTGCTTCATGGACTTTACTATTTCTAAGCTCTCTGAGGTACCAGACCTTGCCAAACTTGGAGTTGAAAACCAACCAGATCTATCCTCACATAGCTCACGCTGGAGAAATTCACAGTGCTGACCCTGCAGGGTCTGACAGGCTGGTCACATGTGTGTGTCTTTCGGGGAGCTGTGCTTATGCCCAGATGTTATGATGTGTGTCAAAGCAGGTCGTGGTGGATGGAGACTGCTCCCAGTGGTGATATACATGAGCTTTCTGCTGGTTGGCACTCACCTAGGGTGTGACTTGCCCTCTTTAAGGTCACTTATTCCCTCCCAGACAGATATTTCAGAGGACAAGTTTGCCATCGAGAAGGTTTCACAGCCTTGCCCTTCGTCAGCAGAAGGCTTCTCCATGGCAGACTGCGTTGAACACCCTGCACACAAGATTAAAGAGCATCAGAGTTTTCTTATTGAGGATTTTTAATACAGACTAACAGCTTGAGGTGGCTGTTCCAATAAAAGCTGCATGCAAGCCTCTCTGTGTGTGTGTAGAATTCATACAAAGCCTCAAAGGAGAAATTGAAATAAGAACAGATCTATGGAAAATGAAAACAGGAACTGACTAATCAGTCAAATTTCACAATTTTCTTCAGTACAAGGAAAACATAAGACATTTGCAACACTTGCTGGTTACATGAGGGGCTCAAAATTACCACATAAAATTATTTTCTGAAAATAATAATTATTTTTTTTCAAAGGTAAAGTTTTCTGAGTTACCTTGCCTTACACATTAGTCTTTTGATAAACTAGACACAGTACCTTTTTTCAGCAATAGTGTCCAGGGGTTTGTGAAGAAAATCTAAGGCAAAACCTCAGAGTGAAAAGATTGTTTGGTTGTACTTAGTACTGCAATAATCTAGACATAGAGTTAATTTTAGATGGATGAATAATCTCCCCTTTACTTGCTGGCAATTCACTAACATGTAGTTTATGTCTCAGTGTTTTTCTGCATCATAGGCAATAGGATAAGGTCTGTCTGTGATCAAGTCTTTTATCAGTGCAGTACAGTTACAAACATGAAATCTGTGTGTGCTAAATGTCATCCTGGAAAATGCTATCTCTAAATAATAGAAATAAAATTACAAGGAAAAAAAAAATATGACCTCACATTTAAATTGCTATGTGCAAAAGCACATAATGCTGGTAATTAAATGTTCAGATGGCAGTTTGTTCAGATCATTTCCAAGTATAAGCCTGATCATCTGACTTCTGGGGAAGCAAGACTTATATGATATGTTAAGCTCAATACTGCCTTCTTAATTTTTCCCTAAAGAGAATACCAAAAAGTTTCTTAACTCATCAGCCTGAAATTGCCTATTTTACCACAGAAAAATTTATGTTGGTCATGCAGGCACTGTTCCACGTCTTCCAAATATCTCTAGTTTTCATTTTGCATTGCACTGTCTAAGATAAGTCATATCAGAACAGTACTGTAAGCCTGCAGAACAGCATGTGCTGCTTGTTGGCTGTAAGCAATGCTGAACAGCAATGTAAAAAAAAAAACCCTTGCTTTAGCTGCAGATTCAATAGCTGTCAACACACAGACTTTTTATTTGAAATTGGATTTTTTTTTTAATTTAACTTGCAGAATCTGGGCCTGCAGCAAAACAAATAATTACTCCCTTTCACGTATAGCACATGACTTGGTTTGCGCAGAATACACATGAGCTTTTAACTGGCAGGACTTTGATCATAAGGTTGAATATTTGGGCCAAAGGTTGATTACTTTCCTTTAAGCACTTTCTAATACTATTCCTACAAAGAGCTGAGTCTCAAAGGTAGCAGTACAAAGGTTTAAATGTTTGCTAGCTTGAAAAACTTCCTCCCCATCTACTTTCATGCTTGGAGGGAATCTGGACAATACACATGTACAACATGGCTTGTACTTGTCAACCACACTGAAAATGCAAACAACCTTCTTCCAACTGGTGTTGGGAATTAGTGGTGTGATCATCTACATCTGAAATTATTTTTGCAAACATGGGACCATAACCATAAATTGTGCTGCCCACATTGACTCAGCACTGCTGTCATCCTGCAATCAGTGAGGATCCTACCAAGATAAACTGTTGAAACAGAACACAAACCCTGGTGGTCTGCAAACATCCAGTGCTCAGGGGAATAGCACACTTGCAGCTGTTTGTTCCCAGTGTGGTGTGATTTAAGCCTTAACAGCACATTCATAGGTCAAGGCCTTTCATATAGTTTGGGCTGAAATATGGGACAAAGCATAGCTGAGATAATCTAGTCCCAAGGCAATCCCAAACAAATGATGACATACTAAATAAAGGATAGCCTTTAACATGAAAAATCAGTGTGTGTCTGCTTCTCACAACAGCAGATATCTGGGCTTATCCCTCAGGGACACCCCAAAAGAGTTTGTCCAGATGAGTTCCATGGTGAGTTTTCGTGGGGCACCATGATGTTGTTCATTCCTTCAGTGTGAACTCACCTTGACATTATCTGAGCCCATAACATGAAGTGTCTCCTAGCATGGCTCAATCTTCTTGTAAATCCGGGTGTAAATTTTTTCTTGCAGGCAGTTGTGGCGTGACTTATTCTTAAAGTCAATGACAATTTTGTTGTGACTTCAACAGATACAAGGCCAGAATACATAAAGTACATGGATTGTGGAGCTGAAAACTACTCAGAAAAACACAAAATTCAAGCTTACCCAATCTGAATATCTATTTTTACAATATATTCACTGCTATACCATGAGTGCACAGTCCAATACTGTGCTATGTTTTGTCTCACTGGATGTACCCTTTTTTTTTTTT
>VXBX01005596.1:63752-91275 GCA_013400415.1 Scytalopus superciliaris
TAGTTACATAGCAGAATAAAACAAAGCCCCACTTGTGGGCACAGGGAACATAACTCAAGCCATACACAGGGGTGCACAAAGTTGCCCTGATGGCCCCTTCTCCCTTCCTACTTGGCTCTGAAGAGGGTCTTTACACTTGAAAGCCTTAATGATCTTTTCTCATGTTCGTGGCAGGCATCATGAGTGTAATGAGTCTCTTCCCTCTCCCCAGCCTCTTTCAGGAAGCTCGTGGAACACGTGTCGCCTGCCAAGTCCCTGGTTGGAAAACTTCAACCAAATATAGAAAGTCTGGACAAGGATGGGACATTTTTTTCCCTTCTTCTGCTGCCTAGTTTTGTCTGTCTGCAGCTGTTGGAGTTACAGAGAGCTCTTGAAAGAGTGACCACTTTTATTTTTTGACTAGGTTGCAAGCCAGCCTTACCACAAAGCCATTTTTTATGGTTTTACAAAGAGCATGTGGCAAACCTTAGAAAAGCTACTTAGTCATCCTGTTAGTGACCACCGTCTTATGGAGTTTTTCCCTCTTCTCTCTTCCCTATTCCTCACAGAGATTTTTATGCCACTTCCCAGAGCAGAGGCACATTCTCATCAACTATAGAGCATCTAAGAAATGCTTCCCTGCTACTTCTAAAGCATTCTTTTTTCACAGAGCAGTGTATCCCAGAGGTGACATTTAAAAGACATGTTACGGGAAAATTGAAGATTAACAACAAAAACAACTGAGAACTGATAAAGGCAGCTTTAGGAACAATTACTTTTATAGACACACCAAAATTTCAGCTTTGGAACTAGCCAACTAATTAGAGGGGATAAAAAAAAAAAAAAAGGAGATGTATATTTCATGGATAATGAAAAACAAAAACCCCCAGGCTGTTGGTTTGTCAATAGGAAGTGGGGGAGATCCATGCTATTGGCCAGTTTCAGCTCTAAGGATTGAATGTCATATTAGGATACACCTAAGAGCCTTCTAACATTTCTGTGAGGCATCCCCACCTGGATGGGGGGAGACTCATAAGTATCCAAGCAGGGACTGCTGGGGGGCATCTTTTGTAGGACAACTGCCTTCTCCTGGAGCACTGAGCTCTCTTAGCTGAATATCAGCAAACTGGAGCTTATTTAGCTCAAAACCAGAGTTCTACTTTAGACATGCATAGCATAAGTCAGGATGAAATGCCATGAAAGGTTTGCAAGAGCTGGGGAGGCTGTGCTTGGTTTCTGATGAGGAATTCCACTCTGGATGCAAGTATAATATTGTCAACACCAATTCACTTCCAGTAAGATTTGTTTTCAAAGAAAGGCACTTTTCCAGCAAGAATGCCTTGGTGCCACTCCATCTTCAACCCAATGGGAAAAAGGTCTGCATCATGGGGTTTTGCCTCAACAGGATGGATATGTTTCACTCACTGTCTCATGCAAAGGTGCTCTATCTGACATCAAAGTCAAATGGAGGAAAGTTCAGTAAGATCATGATCACAGAGTTGCAAAGGCAGTATAAACAGTGCATTCAGAAAGGGCTGAGGTCACAGTTTAAATCATGTTTTATATCAGTAGTTTCACTAACAAAAAATAAAGGGAGGAAGTTCTCCAAGTGCTTGAGGAAACGGCAAAATTTATTAAAACAAATTTAAAAAATAGGTATTCAAATTGTTTCCCTATCTTCATTTTTTTCCAACCCTTTACCCTTTTAATTTCCTTTTGTGTGAAAGAAAGATCAAAGAAAGAGGAACATCTGAAGTGGTAGGGGTAGAAACAACCAAGAAAGTTCTAATCAAAGCAAAGAAGGGGAGTTGGGATGAATAAATAAAAGAAAAGGTGCTGTTCATGACAAACACCTTTTTCCAAAGCTATACAAGAAATGCTAGAAGCTTTTCACCCTTGGTCATTCTGTACTAAAGGAAACAACCCATGCCTAAGACTCTGTACTACATGAACAGGCCACTGAAAATTATGCACTAAAAATACAGGGTAAAGAAAGAAAATCTGTGTGTGTAAATGCAGCTTCTGAGTGACAGTTTTCCAGTCACGCTCCGGGAACTGTGCCTGCCAGGGTGGGAAGTGAGCAAGAGGTGGATTGCACCTGCTGGATGAGCCGATGCTGCCCTGGAGATTTGTAAACCACAAGTGAAAGTGCAAGGAGAGACCTGTTTCTGGGGAAGGCACGTCAGCTTGGGGTAACCTCTCTTGTTTGGGAATTCTTCTCAGCTCCTCTGGGAAATGTTTCCAGCTCACTCCACCCAGATTACATCACATAATTTCTGTCACTCGGGAGAAGAGAGGGAGCAAGTGAAACAAGCTGCGTTATTAAAGCTGAAGTGGTAAGGGAAGCAGCCTGTGCAGAAGGACGTTTCACTCCACAGGAGTGAAAGCCACAGAGAGGAGTGACTCTCTCTAGCAGAGGGCTGTGAAATGGGAATCAGATGTCCCAGGAAGTGTACGGCCTGTGTAACACACTTGAGTGCAATATTGAGGCTACACAAGTGTAAACATCTCCAAAGCCACATATTCCCAATTACAAAGGAAGTAGATTCTCTGGAGTCTGTAACCAGCTAAAGGCTGTCAGTGGGGTTAAGGCAGATCCTTTTGTAGCCACAGATCCTTTGCTTGCTTTTGACATGTTATAAGCCTGCAGAGTGAATTGCATTTGAGATCACATTCACGCTCCCAGGTCTCTAGAAAGCAATTTGTTTGCTGGTATTTACCGTAAGAACATTCAAATGCCCTCCATACCTCAACCAATTTGTATTTGTGATGCCAAGCTTAGCATAGTATGTGTTGCTTTTCTGTTTCACTGGAGTAATGGGATAAATGAAGGGCAGTAAAATGCATATATTTTGAAATTTAGTTTTCCACAAAGTGTACACAACCAGAAATAAATATAGTGTTATTTACTACTAGTATTGCACTCACCCTGGGGAACTGAGATTCAGATGAAGGTCCTACTGTGTGTGGCTGTCTGTATCCACAGGCTAAGGGATGGACCTTTTAGTGAAGAGTTTACTGCAGAGAGTTTACACTGACAGCCCAGCAAGTGTTTGAGGAAGGAAAAGACTGCATACAGAGATTAAGCACCATCCCAGCGTCATCCAGGGACTCAAGGGCAGGAGTTGGAAGTAGACCATAGAGATGTTCTCCACAAAACAAAACCTATTGCAATATCTTCAATGCTCAAAAGAAAGTGGCTTTGCTGGGAAGTCAAGGCTGAGAAAAGAATCTGTACAAAAGGATAATAAACTTATCTGGATAAACCCACTGAGGCAGGAATTAGTGTTTTAAAAGGCAGTTACTACTTTCAGCCAAGCTATATCACAGGCTTCTTTTTAATGAAGGAAAATAAGAAAAAAATTACACATTTTTATTGTATTCATCTAAATAGTATTTTTCCATGACAAAAAAAAGAAAAAAAAAGGTTTTGTTTGTTTGTGACTTTATGTTTTTAAGAGGCTCAAATGAGTTGGTGAAACACAAAACTACACTATATTCTCCCATCTCTAATTACCCACAAAAACTTATTTGTACTGAACATAAAGGTCTAAAATTTTCCCTAGAGAACCTACAAACATTGGATTTGATTTTAGCCTTAGATACACACAGTCTTGAGAGTCTATACTTATGAGTAACATTCTGGTAATTTTGGTCAGACTGCTCAGAAACCCATCAAAGGCAGCAGAGATGATTGTTTTCAGAGTTCAGATTAGAAATTACCAATACCCACTCTAGCAGAGAAAGGGGACTGAGAAATGTTAAGATTAGCTATATGACAATGGATCTGTCCATCAGAAAAGGAGCCAAACCAGGGGTAAATGTTAAAACAAAAGTGCAAAACATAATTTTTGTGCTGCTTACAAAGGCTTGGCATCAACCAGAATATGCAATGTTATGTGTTATTGGACACCAAGTTTCCTATTCTAAACATACTGTCAATATCTCTCTTCTTTAATCTCAGCAAACTGATGGGTTGTAGGGTGATTTATTTAAAGTGCTATAACAGGCCACTGCTCTGCCTTGCAGGCTAATCCATGAGGTCTTTTCCCTTGCCCATGCCATGTAGAAATCGGCCTTGAGCCATACATTACAAGCCCACAACTCGTTTATCTTTCCTTCTCAAGGAAATCTTACACAGGGAGACACATGCATTATTGCTGCAGATGAAGTAGCTCACATGAAAGGCTGGGTGGAAAGACTGTGGAGGACAACAGAGCACTTCCTATTATTGACCCACTTAAGTTCAGGAGAGGGGATTATTTGCATTTCCCTCTCTGACTAAAATCTCAGTCCTGTCTCTGTCTAGCAGCAGGGAAAGCAGCACAGAACAGCACACAATGCACATGAGGGGCATTTGGTCCCATGGGACAAGTGTCCACAACACCTTGAGAGGTCTTTAAACAACAGGAAAGTTCTTCACAGAGGGCGTGCAGTGTGCACCTAGTGGGATCAGAAGACCCTGGTATATATTGGGGTGGGCAAAAATCACTGCCTTTATGGTCTTCTGCAAACACTGCTGCACAAGGCTCAAGGGCAGGAATCCAGGCTCTCACCCTCCTCCCTCCAGATGCTTGGAGCAGCTCTGCTACAGCACAGCTTTGCAGGAACCTGGCCTGGGAGCCATGGAGTGCTGGTGTCTCTGTGCTGGGTGGGGTCCTTGGTTACGAGCCATCTCCACAGCATCCTCCTCCCACCCTCCCACCACCTGTCTGAGCAGAGGAGAGGTGCCAAGCTCACAGCCAGAGCTCTGTGCTGGCTCTCTGACAATTCCTGTGATAACACAGCCTGAGCCAGCAGGAGAAAAGAAAGAGTCTTTCAGGATTTGCTTCAGCCTTTCTCAGCATTATCCTGGTCTCCAAGAAAGCTGCAGTGCCTGGCAAGGAAGCTCACCCCTCCCTTCTCCTCACCTGTCTGTGGGTGAAGGTGACAAACAAAACCAAAGGCACAAGTCGGCTCTCCTTAGGTATGTTGTGATAAAGGGCTTTGACAATTGGGGAATATGGGGAAGCTGTGGTTTGGAGGGGAGGTGGGATGTTAAATAAGGAAAGATGTTCTGGAGGAACTGACACCTCTCATACCAAAATTATTCTTCCCCTATTTCTGCCCCATTTTCAAAGCCTTTTAAATTCACGGACCTCTGGCAGTCAGCTGATACAAGGCCCGAAAAAGTGCAAAGTACTCTTATTATTGGAAAAAAGCAATCCATGGAAATATCTCTGCCTGATCCAGAGACGGGGAGGGGCACTGTCACTCATCCAGCTCCTTGCTGAGACCTCTTCCGTCTGCTCCACTATTATCGTTAAATCCTGAAGTGAATTAACCACCCAAACCTTGGAAGTTTTTCAAAGATCCAAGTAACAGGAAAAAAAAAGAAAAAAAAATTAAGGGAGGGGAAAAAATTAACTTGTTGCTATAAAATCTGTCTTTAATATTTCTTTTTTTCAAGCAATGTTTCCTGATTCTCCCCTGTTTTCAGACAGCTTTTTTATCTTTAAACTTGATCGGGTGAAGTGCTGTCTTACATCCATGTTAATTTCTGGGGTTTTGTGCTTTAAATATATTTCGGTGTTTCAAACATGCACTTCACAATGAGCATATTTCTTGTGGTGTTTGCATTTCTTTGTTAGCACAAAAATTCTTTATAACATTGTTAAGCAGCAGAATTGAGAGCAGCACAGGTGTGCTGATGTTCAAAAGGTCCTCTCTTATCACCTCTGATGGGTGCATCAGATGTCCTGCCAGCAAATCTTTCCTACAAACAAGGTAGCATTGACTTAAAATTCAGCTGAATTTCAGAATCAAAAGGTTGGGGTTTGCTGCAAAGACATCAAGTTCTGCTTGGCATCTTCAGATTTTTCTTATACTTGTTTTATTTGACAGTAGAGAAATGTATAACCATAAAAATCCTCCTTGCAAAATATAGCTACATTTTAGGGGGGAAAAAAAAGCATTCCCAAACAGGACAATGCTTGTGAAGTGTTTAAAGTTAAGCAAATGTCTCTGAGACTGGGGCTTTTATTCTGGAAGCCTTTGGTTGCTTGTGTGAAAAGAGTGTAAAGAAGCAAAGTCATGCTGAAAGACATACAGTCCTTCTGATTTACACACACCCAGGATCTGACACCCTGCTAAAAAGTTCTCTATTTTCAAGTCTTTTCTTTCAAGATGCCTCTAGAGCTTCAACCACTTTGGCAAGGGTATTGAAAAGAGAAATATAATGTAATATCTTACTTTTATCCATTTCCTTTAAAAAGGTTAATCCCCCATTGCATCCTAAGACTACGTTCACGGGCACCGCTCTCTATTAAAGGGAAAAGGCTGTTAGTGCCATTTTATCGACTATTTCATTACTTTGACTGCATAATGACTACGAATGCTGCTCTATGGGGCAAAACCAATAAACTGGGTGGACATATCTGGACCTGTCTGCAATTACTTGATGCAGCACTCAATGGCACTAAACCTCAATATGTTAACAGAAGTACTTGAAACCTTACCCATGGATAATTTAACTCAACAGCTAATAAAGAGACATAGGGACAGAATGCCTCAACGTTGATTACATATAATGTTTCCTGCTGAGAGGAACCTTTGACAGGTGCACTTACATCTAGCTAGCTAGAAGTCCCATCTCCAGCTCCTGTGGGCTTTGCATGCAAGCCCTGATGAATAATTGATACAACATTCCCTATCCGAGCCAATCTAATTGTACTTTCAACAGTGGATTAACATCTGAAAAATACTGAGCTGTCCAGTTAAAAACTTTCTCAGTGAACGAGAGTCCCTTCCAAGAAAAAAATTAGGTTATCTGATTCTATCATAAAAACTCTTATTTCCTCATTTATTATGTTATTTAAGCCATGTTTCTAAAAGAAGTGAGAATCGCTAATGCAGGCCTAGAAACTCAAAATTTTTAGCACTTTTTTTACCTCATAGACTCACGGAATGGTTGGAGTTTGAGAGGACCTTAAAGATCATCCAGTTCTAACCCCCTGCCACGGGCAGGGACACCTTCCCCTATCACAGGTTGCTCCAAGCCCCATCCAGCCTGGCCTGGGACACTCCCAGGGCTGGGGCAGCCACAGCTTCTCTGCCCAACCCGTGCCAGGGCCTGCCTACCCTCACAGGGAAGAATTTCTTCCTAAAATCTAACCTAAACCTACTCTGTTTCAGTTTAAATCAATTTCCCCTTGCCCTATCCCTTTGTGCCCTTGTTAAAAGTCCCTCTCTGGCTTTCTTTGAGGCTCCTTTTAGATCCCAGAAGGTGCTCAAAGCCAACCCTGGAGCCTTCTCTTTTCCAGGCTGAACAACACTAAATCTCTCAGGCTGTCCTCATAGGAGAGGTGCTCATCTTCCCCCTTTACTTCCTAAAAGTATTCAGATTTCTTACTGACACGCAGATGGTTTAGTTCTGTTAGTCTGAGTGTGTTTCTCCTCTGTCCATTCTGGATTATTCCCCAGATATTATGAAAATTCTTGAAATTTTCTTTTCTTTTTTTTTTTTTTTTTTTTTTTTTTTTTTTTTCTTTTTTTTTTGTTAGTTGGTTGTTTTTTTCCCTTCTTGCATTTAACTGTTACAGGATGACAAAAACTGAAGGACTTTAAAAATTCTGATGTCAACCTGAAAGTCTCTTAGCCTCGCTTGGGTGGAACATGGCCCTTCTGACTCACTGTAGAAACATTCATAACATTCATAACAGTCTGAAGGCCTGAAAAATGCCAGAAAAACTCGCTGTGGTGATAGCAGCAGAAGTTGATTTTCAAGGGGAGGAGAACCAAGTCTTTTGAGCCAGCATGCAAACAGATATCGATCAGAAGCCTTTCAATTTCTATTTCACTTTTTGAAGCTCAGAATAGTTTGGAGAGACTTCCCCCTTTGTCCTTGTTCAGTTTCATGCACCTCTGGCCTCATTTCCTTCATATGGGGCTGCATGTGGATTACTTTGGACCTCACTCCATATCCATGCCTTGGTAGGGCATATGAAAAACACAGCTGCTTGTCCAGACAGAACCTTCTACAGTGCCCGCACCATCACTGTTTTCCAGTATGACATTTTGGTTCCCAGTGACCATTTGTGTCACATGGAGCCACACAATAAAATCTTTCTCACTGCTCCAATGGAGAAACACAGTTGTCACAGCTGAGGCAGGTGGGTCCCAGAGGATGAATATGGTGTAGCCATTTACACCTGGGGGAGGAATAGCTCAGGACCGTTTTGAGGGTATGGATGGATCATCCAAACCACACCCATTCTGGCCCAGAAAACCTGATATTCAGGGCCACCAGGCTGCTTAAAATTAGTGTAATTAGAATTCAAGAGACCTTCCAACCAGGCTGTTATGTGTTTTACCCCTGAAGTTTGCTGCTTAGGAGCACAACTGAGCTCACCCCTTTCCATCACTCTTTTGCCAGTAAACACCATAGTGAATACTCAGACATACTGACAGACTTAATAGCTTTGTTTTTGTTGCCAAGAGTTCTTGCAGAGTTTTGCTGACATTACTTAATTCCCAGATTCAGAAATCAGATGCAAAGAATACACAAAGAGTAAGATATTTAGTTAGTGTGAAAGGGATGATTGCTGGTACTCCAATCCCTCCACTGCTACTAGGAGGCTCCTTCTGAGGGCAAAAATCACCCTCTGTTGGACTGTATTACGAGTCCATTTCTGCCTTGCAATTAAAGACCTTCCTTGATTCATTCTATTGGCATATAAAAGGCCCTGTGTGGGCATAAATTACCTTTTCTCCCAATATGAAGGCACTCTGCAGTTTCAGAGTAGAATAAAAATGACTGCAGGATGTGTATAAATAATGTTCTCCCCCTTCATCTCCATGGTGTGTGTCTTATTTCTCTATTGGAGTAGAGCAAAGCTGATATGACTGTGAGCATGGAGAGTATTTTTTTTTTAATTGTTTTATACCAATTTTAAGATGTTTTCCCTCCCTTATGTTGAACTGTTCCAGGTGTCCCAGGTGAGGATTGGTTCTCAGTGTGAAACCAGCCAGCTGTGAGCATATTCCAGATCTCTTCCTTGCAGACTCCACCCAGATCCCTGATCTGGCTCACTAGATGCAGCTGCACCTGCCATCACTGCCTGTTTCACAGTCAGCCCATGGCTTTTATTCTGTCACATCAGTCTGTTTTACTTGGGATTGTTGTGCAGAAGTGCTTTTCATCATTGTGTGGATGATCAGTTCTGGCTGGTTACAGCCCAGAGGAGGCTGTGGCAACTCATGCTGCTTCAGGAAGAGATTGAGTTAAGAAACTATTCTTGTGAGTGATTTTAACAAGGGTGCTGAAATAAGAAGCACTACACTTACTTCCCCCCCTAACCCCCCCTTCTTAAAATAAATAACTGGCACTATCTATTGTCACAGGACTTCAGAAACTGGTCCCTTTATAAATCTAACATAGCTTACTTTTACCAAAACAGCAACAGAGTAAATCATCATGTTGCTTTGCCAAGCATACCTAGAGCATGACCCCACAGGTGTGAGGAGCAATTAAAGTATTCCACTTCAAACTAAGAGCAAGATTTAAAACTTAAAGTCAATTCTCATTATGGAGAAAAGTAAAAGCCACAAATGTAAAAGTATGAGTTGTCCAAGAAATATGTTCAAGTTGTTTTCAATGGGTCAGAAGATGGATGAACTTCCACAGTTCCCACATACCACCTCCTTGGTCTTGTCTTCCTGCCCCACTAACCAAGTTAACACCTTACCAAATGCAGCAGCAGATTTATGCTCAGAAACCTGGTCGTAATTTTCTAGCACAACCTGGCAGAAAAAAGCTGTTCCAGGCTCAGACTCTTTCCATGATGTCCTTAGCTCACCCCAGGCTGTTCCTCCAACCTATAGTTAGTAGTAGTATAATGAGTTACCATGCAGGAGGAGATTAAGCATGCAATGACTTGTCTTGACTGCTAAAAATGCTGCTTTACAAACAACAAAAAAACCCAAAAAACTGAACAGCACAAAATCTGAGTAAAATTTGACCTTGGCAAACATACTTTGTGGGGAAAACTACACCTTTATTCTGTTTTCACTCCAGAAAAGCACATATATGCTATATATCTTACAGTACCAAAGATAAGTTTTGAGATATAAACTTGGTACTAAAGTGGCAAAGAGCCACCACTCTAGTTTTCCAGACTATTCCTGCCACTTGTGAAATGCCTAGGGACTGTGGAAGCATCCACTTTTTGCAGGCTCCTTATGACGAGGTATCATTGTGGATGCAAAACTTTGGAGAGGCAGAAGTGAAAGTAATGTGGGATTACTATTAGGTGCCACCAGAACCAACTGATTTCCATGGATTCACAGGCTGTGATAAGGAAAATCAGAGAATCATAGGATCAGAGTGGCCTTGTTTTGGAAGGAATCTTAAAGACCATCTTGTTCCCACCCCATGCCAATGGCAGGAACACTTTCCACTACCCCAGGTTGCTCCAAGCCTCATCCAACCTGGCCTTGGACACTTCCAGGGATGGGGCAACTACAGCTTGTCTAGGCAACCTGTGCCAGGGCCTGCCCATCCTCACAGGGAAGAATTTCTTCCTAATGTCTAATCTAAACCTATTTTCCTTCAGCTTTAAACCATTCCCTCTTGTGCTGTCACTACCTGTTCTTTTAAGATAAGCCCAAAGCCTGAGAAGTATCCATAAACCTCTCAGTACATCCCAAACAGGTCTCTGGGGATTCACCATCCAGGTTACTCACCTGAGTGTTCCTGCAAAGCAATGTCTGCAAGTCAAAGCATGTGTAGTTTCAAGTTGTGTGGACCCTTGGGTGTTTTTCCTTCCCTCCTGGGCATTGTGCCTTTGTAGACAAAAGTCAGGCCACACAATCCTCGTGCAAGACTATGATTTTCCCAAATATTCTTCTCTTCTGAGTCGGTAGAATAAAGTGTCACCAGTGGTATTTACATGAGAAAAGTTGGGTAGAATTTCACTACCTCCTAAGTGGGGTTTGTGCCAAAGTATTCTGGATTCAGCAACATTTGAGGATAGTCACTGAAGCTATTCAGAAACAATATGGACCTGCCCTTATCAGAGTATAATGTTAGGGTCACAGTCAAGCAAAGATTTAATTTAGAAATCCTCTTGTTCTTCTTTGGTGAAGTAGATTTGTCAAAATAAATACTAAGAGTATACTTGCTGTGCTGGTAAATGTCACTACCTGGTTTAAATTATTAATAGTAATCCAACCATTATTACCACGCCTGACAGATGTCTCTAATCCACTCACTTGAGCAGCCCTGAAATGTCACTGCTGATTTCACAATAACCTTGTCCCACCCTGAACCTGGGCAGACAGACAAAAGACTGAGTCCTCAGCCAAGGACAAGATGAGATGAAAAAATTGATAGACAGCATGATCAAACAGTTTCATCTCAATGACATATAGAATCCATACAGTATATGTCAGTGACATGTAATGTTTAAGTCGTAAATATTTATAAGGTAAAGAAAGAGTCACCCATAAAACCCCTTAAATGTTACAGCCCTTAAATTTAAAAGGATAGGAGTGGAAGCAGAGTACAGGGTTGTTGATGCTCAGTAAGGGCTTCTGACACCATGCAAAGAAATGGATCCTTGCACAAAGGGCACACAGCCTAAACCACTGATATTATTTCAACAGTGTGTGGTGTTAAACTGCTCAGAGTCTCAGGACAGACCTCCAAGAGCTCCTTTTATCACAGACATCATCGGGCCATGTTTCAAGACTCACTGTTAAATCCCTGCTGTGAAACACAGCCTGTCTGTTCTCAGTACCAGTTCCAGCTTCTATTTTCCTTACCAGTATAGGCATGTATAGGCAGTATAGACATTTTCTCTTAAGGTGTCCCATAGGAGGGTGGCATACAGCAGACTTATTTGACACACAGCTGTGCCCAGTTTGGATCTCTTCCTCAAACTGTAGGCTAGTAATTGGTCCCTTTAGGTAATGGGACTGATGGTGCTGAAGAACACCTACAGAAAATTGTGTGCAGTTGACCATTTTCTAGTCCAGAACCCTGCAACTTTCATTTGTAGGTTTTTCAGGGGAGAGAAGGAACAAATCCTTTATCTGTAGCTAAATTTGTGTCCCAGTAACACAAGGAACAGTAAAGGCCAAGGGGAACTTTTACTCCGGTGACACATCTCTCCTGCAGCCCTGTCCTATCTTCTTTTTCCCTCATTGCAAAGGATCATCTGAGGGCAGGAACAGATACGTGAAATACAGTCAGGAAAATCCTGCACTACGTCTAAATCAGGGTATCACTTTGAACCAATATCTCATCTGAAATTTCCTCTGTAACATTTCAAGCCTGAGATTTCTCTCATATACTTTGCTGTCAAGTCAGGGATAGAAATGCTTAAGCCTAGAATTATACCAATATAAAAATTACATGAAAAATAATGCAATTAAAAAGGGAGTAATTAATTTCCTGACAAGCCAGATAGTTAATTTCTGGATCTGGCTTAATTACAAGATAAAAGCAAGGGAATTTAATGCTAGGGTGCCTTTTCACATCATAGAAAGTCTGAGGTGTCCATTGCTGTCTTGATCTGGCAGTTTNAAGTGAAAATAAACACACTTATTACATTTTTCATCCAATATTTAAACACTTGGCCAGATCATCAACCTGTGTCATTACTTGTGGCATTTACCACAGAGTCAGAATTTTGACGACATAAAAAAAAATGGAAAAAAATAGGAACTAAAGGAAAAAAGAAAGAACAAAGAGGAAACAAGAGAACTCCTAAAAATGGGCAACCTCAAGTTCTGGTCTGTAAACCACAGTTCAGAGCCTTATTCTTCAACTGAGAGTGAGATTTGCTCTCTGTAGACAAGAAAGTTTATTCATCAGGTAGCAGTTTTGAGGGAGAAGTTAACTGCTCTATAGATCCTGAACACAGAAATAAAAACACCTTTTGCTACCCAGCTCTGCTGCCAGCATCAGCTCCTGACAGGATCCCTGGCACGAGGTGCTTGTGTTTCACTGTGTGCTTGGAAAATGATCCAAGCTATGAAGCATTTGCAGCACAGGCAGTAAAAAATGTCATCCCTCACAGAGAAACGAAGCTCCAAGAAATTGCACAGCTTAAGGCCACACAGAAAACCTGTGAATGTATTGGGAATCAAAGCCAGACCTTCACAGTTCAGCCTCCACTTTGCTTTATCTGCCAGAACATCCTTTGTTCTCCCAAGCCAACCTTCACCTTAGCTGGCAGCAGAAGGACCTCCCATCACATCCAAAGGCATGCTGCTAATTAGCATCCTGCACAACAGAGGTTCTGGATTCCTATACAACTCATCCCCACTTCGTATTTCCTTTAATAGTCCCAGGAATTATTTTTGTACTTCCATGCAACACAGAAAGTCGCAACTGACTTCAGCCTCCCCTGGTGTATTTTCACTACCTGGATTCAGATACCACCTGAAGGGTTCCAGCTGAAGACAAGCTTTCTGTCATACATATCCTGTTTTTGAAGTGTCTTTGAGGGGGAGGGAAAAGAAGCACTACAGCAGCAAAGTTACAGCGTCACAGTCCACGTGAGATCCTGCAAATTTCATCTGCCTTTCCCTCTCACCCTGCCCATAATAAAACTAGAAGATCTGGAAAACATTCCTGCTCCTCTTCAGGAATGCCTGGAGAACCATCACCAGACTTAAATAGCTAAGGAGACAGACAATCTCATACTTGCTCAGCTAAGTTTACTGTACAAACACTATTTTCCGAGAGCAAACTTGAGGGCAGGAGGGGAATGATGAGTGTGAAGGTCATTAAAAAGCAAATTCTATAAACAGAAAAAAACAGAAGCTTGAGGACTGTAAGGAACTATGGTGATCAGTTTTGGGCACTGGGAGGCCTCAGAACACCTGGCATGCTTATTTTTGTTTTAAAAGAGGAAATAGCATGGTAAGAGCTTCCTTTACTGGAGCTCTGTTAAGGACAGAGAGCAAGGAAGTGGCAGTATTTGGTATTTAGTCTGGGTGATTTGTCCTCACAGTCCCTTTTTGAAAGGACTAGCTGAAATTCACAGTTCTTTGGCAGGAAAGAAGGAGAGGAGGGAAAAGCCAATCTTTGCAAATATTTTCTATTACTTTTGCCTTTCACCACTAAGTCTTCCACATTCTGAATTAATTCAATTTCTTTGGCATTCTGGTCAAAACCCACTGTGTTTCAAGGAAAATTCATATCAGACTCATGCCAAAATTGTACATTTCAGTGTTTTTGGTACAAATTGGAATAGACTGAGTTGGCCCAACAGATTAACCAATAAAAAGAAACTTAAAACATTATGCACTTACGAATTTGCAGTCCACAGGGAATTAAAACCAGATGATTTTCATGTGTGTTTTCTGAGTTATTTCAGTAGAAATCATTTAAAGAAGAATTTAGTTTACACTATGAATTAAAAACACAACTTCAAATGCACATCAGCGTGTCAATGTAGGGAAATTTTTTAATTCATGTTTCCTCAGTGAGGATGTTCAGAAGCTCCCCCTAAAGAAAACCACTGAACTGAGGAGATTGCTCCCTTGATACAGCTTTGAATGAAGCTGAAGCAACACCTCCTGTTTACTTCTCATACCCTTTAACACACAGGTCTGCAAGTAAAAGAGCTCACCTGAGCCCATTCCCTGATTTTCAGGGACACAGTGCAGTCAGCCTCACCCTCACCTGAGGATTCAGCCCAGCTCCACAGATGATAGTTTAACCTCTGCATTCACAGCACAAGGGATCAGACTTCCTGAAGAAGACCAGAGGAATTTTTCCTTCAGCTGAAAGGCAGCAGCTTCAGGGATCTGAAAGCAGACATGCAGGCTTTGTTCAGTGAGGTGACAAAGCAAGCAGACACGTGACTTCCAAACTGAGCTGGAAGGATATGCTTTTCCCTACCCAGCCAACCCCACTTCTACATCTTGAAGATATACAAACTTTTTTGACTCCTACTTGCTCCCTCATTCCTTTACTTCTTCCTTTTTTTACTGCTCAGAACTACAAACACTCTTAAAATCTCTTTTGTGCTGTGTTGACTGGAAAAGTTCTAATTTTCTCACAGATTAAACATAAAGACTGAGCAAATGGCAGATAGTGAACCGATGGATTGAGTACCTAGTTTCTGGAGTCAAAAGGATGAGGTTTTTGGTGCTTCTCTTTCCCTATTTCTTTACTCGTCTTATCTTTTCTGGCATGTGAATTGTCTCTCTACAGTCACACACTGCCTTTTTTGACCTCAGCTGCTCTGTGCAACATCCCTTATATTTGAATTAACTTCTGTTATTAAAATCAAATCATCATTCTCTGAGCTTTTCCTATCTTCATCTCATGCAACAAAAGATCTGCAAAGCCTTCAAGACAGAATTTCCAACCCAGAGGGAAATCCTTGTTTAATTCCCCTTGAAAAACAACACTCCTCTGCAGATGTCCACTGCAGAAACAGAGCAGGCCTGTAGAGCTGTAGACTTCAGCAGTTGTGCTGCTCCTCTTTCCTTGATTTTCATTGTCAAACACCCCAGGAGAGTGAATCAAAGCTCTGTGCAGGAGTACACACTAGGTATCATCCACACTGGATGAGCAGGGATTGTGCATCACCCAAAGTCACAAAAAATACATTCAGGGAACAAATGGCAGGTTTAGACATTACTGTTTTCCATTCCAGTGCCCTCATCAAGAGATTCAATTGTCCCTCATCAAGAGGCACAATTGTTCCAGAGGTGAAGCAATGTGTGTCACTGCTCACCACCTTTCCAGTACAGCCCCATATGGAATGACCCCACAGATGGATTTACTACCTCTGCCTACCACAACGAGAACACCACATTGCAGATGGATAAGCTCAGTATAGAAGGCAGAGGGCTTGCTGTCCTCGAGCTGACTGTGAAAGAAGGCACAACAAGTGATTAGGCATAAAGCTTACAGAATAAGAGGTGGTATCTCCTCTGGCCCAAAGCTTGCTGGTACAAAGTTAGCCTGTCAAAGCAGTTTGCTCCACCTCAAAAGAAAAAGTGACTGTGTGTCCTGGGACCACAGTATTTCTAACAATGCTCTTGGAGCCTTAAGGCTAAGTTTAGGGTATAGCTATATCACAGCCTTCCCGAAAATAAACCTTTCTTGTGCAGGGGTTGAGGCCCAGATATAATTTGTGCCTTCATCCATCAAATACATGATACATTAACGTGCAACAAGACCCCTAAAACCATCCCTCCAGAGCCCTAAACAGCCATATGGACATTTGCAAATGCCATCAGACATTTCCCAGGCATAGGCTAAGCTGTGAAACCGTGTGTGTAAATGACACCAGGAACACACCAAAAAAAGAAAAAAATATATTGTGGAGAGGGGTACCATGGTTGGGAAAGTCATTATGTTCAGCCTGCAATCTGCCAATAATTCTCCATCCATCAGTGCCTTCAAATCAGAACGGGCTGTCTCTCAAAAAGATATGCACAGTTCAGTTCACTCAGCCTTGTTCAATTACAATTTACAGTGCTGAGCTGAGGAAAGTTTTACAGCCTGCCATTAATGTCATTAAAATGGCCCCTCCTGCTCTTATAGTTCCATATAGTTCCATATAGTTTGAAACATTTGTAAAGGCAATGGAAATAAAAAAAAATTCTGCATCCTCCTTTGCTGAAGGAAATCTAAACTGTCACAAACATTGGAAGATTCCCAATTATAAAGACTTCAGCTGTCCACAGAGGTAAAAAAAATTGAGCTCATAAGGAAAATGAGACATAAAAGAAGTTGCTACTATTGCTGGAATGACATTTTCAGACTAGTGAGTTCTATGTACATAAAACATGTTGCTCCTGGTAACAGGAAAACAAACATCCTCCAGAGGCTGCAAGTGCAGTTCGGGTGGGATTTTTTGAAAGTACTTAAGGTACTCTGAAACTCCATTTCCACTGACTTGCAGGTGTGTTTGAAAATTTCCACACTTGTGTCCCACCCTTCCTTCTCAGGCTGCCATTTGTGATCCCAGAACAGCACGACAATAGAAGAGACTTCAGGCAGCTTGCACCTTGAAAATGTCAATAAGACCATCTTCATCAGCTGAATAACTCCACAAACACCACCAATAAAAAGAGCACAGTAATATCTGGCAGGTTCCAGAAACTCAGTCCCGCGATGGTATTGTTTCACACAAAATGTTGGCTTATTTCCCAGTAAAGTGATTTCCAACCTTTCTTGTAGCCAGACATTGACACGTTGCCACAGAGATGCAAATTTTCAGTTCATGACACCCACAACAAATTTTGCAAATCAAATATCAAGACAAAATTGTACTCGTATTGCATAGATTGCACAAATAGCATTTCAGCACAGCTTAGGAAACAATTACTCCTGAAATTTTGTGCCGTAGATATTATACTTTCTGCATACATGGTAGAAAAGTCCCTAAAAAAAAAAAAAGTTTCAGGGTAAATATTGATGGGCAAACAAACAGACAGAGGAAGTCAGGATGACAGGTGTGCATTGAAAACCAACTTCTCAGTGCAAATGTCAGTGCCAGGAAGCCACAGGAGCAGGTAAGTCAATGTGCAAGTTTAAAGCAATATCTTATATAGAAATTCTGGAAGCAGAATGCCTCTGAAAAAAAACAAGTCAACACTTTGAAATGGAACATAATTTGCAGGCAAATTTGTCAACCTTATTTCCTTGCCTTATCTAGGAGAAAGTCCACAAAATCAATAAAAAGAGTCTATAAACCAGGTGCATTGAAAAGAGGAAAGGTTTCAGCATCCTTCACACAAAGGATGTTCCTGATACTATTTAATGTTGAAGTTACAAGTCAGTGAGCTGTGGGATCTCTCCTGATTTTAGTTTTACAACTTTTGGTAGTGAAATAATTCTGTATCTTAGAGCTTTCCTGTGTACAAAACGCCTCCAATAATTGCTCTCCAGCCACCAGGTTCCCATTTTCTTATTGAAAGCGATCTCACACACATTTTTTGAATAAGATCCTTTCCACATAGGGGATATACATACAGTCTCAGTATTTCAGCATGTAGGTCAGGAAGCCAACCTTCTTCAGTCCCCTCTCACTCAGCTTCAACAGAAGAGGCTCAGATTCCAAAATTCAGAATTATTTTGGTTTTGGACAGGAGGAGCATTTATTTCTCTATCTGCCTCAGATCCTTTCCAGTATCTGATGGGAACTGTAGTTCGTGCATATTAGGTTCCTACTCTTCCCTATGTAGTATTTTTAGCATACTTTATAGATATTCTTGAAGCACCTGTTTGGTTTTCAACTGGTTTAAATAATTTTTAATTTCACTGTGATTCTATTAAGGAAGGCAGAAAGAATAGAGAGGTATGGGGGAAAGTGAAATTTACCCATTTATGTTTTCCTGCCTGCAGCTACAGAGAAGTTCAGTGAAGTGATTTCCTGATTAAAAAACTCATCATACATAGCTTTTTTTTTTTTTAAAAAAAAGTATGTGTTTTCTCTAGAATGTGCCCATTTTAGTCTTCTTTCTGATTGCATTTCAAGATTGCAAAATCCTGGGTTCCTCCTCCACAGAAACTCTTTCTACTGCAGAACTGTGAGGTAGGAATCAAAGATTTGGTAGAGTTTAATCAATGAATTATAAGGATGCTTGCACAAGACTATCTCAAAAGACTTAAGGTCCTCAGACTTAGCAAGGATCTCAGACATCAAATGAATAGTAGTAAACGAGTAGTAAACTAGTAGAAAACTGTTGTTTAGCACCAGTTGTTGCTATCAAAACAACAACAGAAACAAGCTGTTCTCTTTCAGTAAAATCATGTTTAGTGGCCTTCAAGGAGCTGCACAGGAACACCAGGATTTCCTCAGCACACCTGCTCCAGTCCAGGAGTTCATGGCACTTTGCAAACTTGCTTCTCACAGCTTCTCTGAGGTACAGGTTTTGCTGCATTTAGGGGTGAGTTCTCAGGTGAACAAGCTGGAGCACAGAGAGCAGAAGGGTCACATTTTTTTCCAAAGCCCATTACCAGATGAAAGCAGATAAAGGCAGGATAAGGAAAGGGTTTGTGCTGTGGTTCTTCCAGAGATCTCAAGTCAAGTTCAGTCTGTGCAGTGAACCTCAGAACAGGAAAGGCAGGATGAAGCTGTTCCTGTTAGACTTTGCTGTGAGGCATTTGCTTTTCAATGTTGCTGTTTTGGCAAAGAAAGTCCCAAGAATAAATTTAAAAGCAAAACAAAAAATTAAAATACTTTTTTAAAATTTGCAAGCTTACTGTGGCTGTTTGTAGTGGTCTTGAGCCACAACTACTTTCTAACTTTACAAAGGTCAAGGAAATGGGTGACATTGAAGAAAAGACACCTCTGAAGGGGACACCCAGGTCTCTCCTGGGTCTCTGTTATTTCTTTGTGTGTGCTGGGGCTTGAGCCTTCATTGGCTGATCTGACAGCAGGGAATGACTTGTTTTGATTTTTGGATTTATATAAAAAACAAAGAATTACTTCTAGATATCACAAGGCAATCTTGACTAAGGGGCCGTGTGTGTCAGTGCTCCACAAAATCCCCTTCCCAGAGAGACATGTGAAGGCTTTATGAATGTGGGATGAACTGCAGTAAGAAAAATCACATATGTGCTTCTGAAACACTTCTGTGTCTCTCATTGCACACCAGAATTTATCTCCAGTTCTTTTCTACATTTAGCCCTGTACATCCATGTAGGCCAGACTTCCATGAGACATAGTGCCAGCAATGGAAAGATAGGTCTAATATGTCACTGGAGTGCAAGGCTGAAAATCTTTAAACCTTTCTACACCTCTAGAAAGAGTTCTGTGTCCAGAGACCCAAAGTCTTTCACATGGTGAATCTTTGGCACAGGGACATGGAACACCACAGGAAAAAAAATAAGGTTTTGGGGCCACTAAATCAAAGTAAATTATAGTAGTAAGTGTCCATTGTACAGGAAAAACAGGGACAGTCTCCACTCTTCATAAAGGACTTAAACATGCACAAAATTACATGGATTTGAGTATCTATCATTCCTTATAAAGTTTTTAAGAAGTACAATTTTTTTGTCCACTTTAAGATGGGACCACAAATAGGAAGATTATTTATCATCTGATTTTCTCACTTGGTCTTTCTATGAAAACAAGTGATCACATTACACACAGAACTAGAAATATTGTAAGCAAGTGTATTATAAAAGAAACTTGAATACATGCATCACATCAAGGTTATTCACAATCTGTTCCTTTCTGCTGTCCTCATCTAATGCATTCATTAGTGCAAGAATCCAAAATAAAGAAAATTACTTGGAATCTGCCTTTAAAATACCCTGTAAAGCAGAAATTTAAAAATCTGTTCTTATGATTCTATGGAACACAGAATAAAGACAACGACTTGTTCAGCACTAGATAACAAACAGTGGTTTAGAAATGTATGTTTTTTTGGAAACAAAGTATTTTGAAACCCATTTGTCACATATCTTATCGAAATCATAGTGAGCTGTAAAGGAGACTTTCTTGCTCCAGAAGTGCATGACAATTAAAAAAGCCTCTTTAATCTTTGTTGACTTTGTAAAGCAGATTTGTTAAAACATATCTGCTTTCTTCCCAGAGAAGTAAGAATGAGCACCCAAGAAAAACCTCAGGTAAGAGAGTTTGAGCTCATCCGAGGTTCTGGAAATGCAAGACAAAGCGAACAGCAAACTCCTCCTTGTCATTCCTGAGTGAGAAGCTGATAATTGGGTGTTTTAACCACTGTAACCCACCTTCCCATTCTTTTCCTCTAGTTCTGCTAAACTGTGATGTGTTAAGGCATACCAACAGTTTTAAGATGGTATTATCCATTGCTGTGTAAATTAGTGATGTATTATTATCCTTTGACATGGTCTTCAAGTGTGTTAATGTCCCTAGGAAAAACAAAGGAAAAGGATTTCTGTCTCCTGTAATTTGTCATCGTGTGATGTTCAGGAGGGAAGGCTGCAAGTCTCCCATGCTCACAGCACGGGAGATTCTGGTCCAGAGGTGGCAAGGGATTTTGGGCGAATGGAGATTGAAGCAGCTTTCCTTTCAGAGCACGTTTACAACTAAAATGCCAAAAAAAAAAAATGCTCCTTCCACAGCAGAGACCTATGTACACATCCTACTGAAATTGGTGGATACTTCAATTAACATCCACAGGTCAGGTATGAGGAAAGTCAGACTTTTCACTGAAGGAGTAAAAGATGTTCCATACAGCCCTTGGTAGCTCCTTGGCTCACAAAGATGTGAGGTTTTCAAAGTGAAGGATATCTAAACTAATGGCAAAGGGGGAAATGGAGAGGTCTTTGCCTTTGCCTTCAGACAAGACTCAGCTGCCACAGTTCTTTCCTCATGAATGTCAAATCTGCCCCCAGAAAGCAAAGCAGGGAGATCCTGATTTCTTAGTCTTCCTATATGCTCTTATAAGCCCAGCTTTCAGACTAAGTTGTACCCACAGCAAGCTGGAGTGTTATCAGCCCAGGCTGGTACTGTTCTCAGCCTAACCAGCCATGAATGCCTGACTATTTGTTCCTTACTGATATCCTATTATATTAATATAATACAGGCCAACTTTTCTAATATTTACCTTGTTATCACCTATGTACATCTCTTGACTTCTGTGTTTGCCTTCCTCCCAGTAAATTTGTACAGTGCTCCCGTGGCTCTTGGCCCTTCCCCTCTGAAAGCACACTTCTGCTCCAGAAGCGAGCGTGCACAGTGCACCAGGACCTCAACCTGTCCTAGAGTTGCCCAGCAAATTTCACCATCCTCCCCCACTTTCCTCATGATTTTTAAGTCTCAAACATGATTAACCATGATGATCTCGCCTCACCACAATACTTTTATTTAGTAGCATGCCACAGGCATACATGTTAGATGGCATAAAGCCCTCTGGGCCAATAGTGAAGTACCAGGGGAACAGAGAGAGATAAACCTGCTGTGTCCCAACTTTACTATCTACAAGGAACATTCCCTATCACGCACCACTCCACACCCAGCCTTCCTCTCAAAAGTAACTAGCTGGTTTGTTAGAGCCTATGGGTATGTTTACATTAGATTTATACTAATTACCAAGGGCCTGGGACCCAGAAAAGTAATGGATAACCAGGTTATCTGGTGGAGAGTTGATAAACAAAATGCATGGCTATAAGGAGGACATTAACTGGTTCATGATTCATCATGGCATTTTTTTTTTTTCCAGGTGTTTTGGGATTCTAGTCCTCAGCCCAGGAATCACAAAATTTACCTGCCAGCATATGAACACTCTGACATATTTTGGTAAACTGCAGGTTGGAGTGGAGGGCGAGAAATATGGAGTTTCAATAGCTGCAGACAAAACCCAAAGCAACTAATTCTCAGCTACCCACAATTTAAAATACTGTTGGAAATTAAAGAATGCAAATAAATGCTAGTTCTGCACATTCATGTACTGAAGTGTGGCTGGATCAGCTGCATTCATTCAAAACACTGAATCATCTAATCACAAGTGGAGAGAGGAAGTATTAAAAGAAAAAGCTGTAAATTCAAACAGTCCTTGAGATCACTGAAATATATATTAGAGATGGATGATCCAATTCAGGAAAATTTAAAATAAAATTCTTTTCAGTTTAAAGATTAGCTGATAATCTGAAAAACTTTATTAAGACTCTAAAACATACTACCAATTACCATTTCATTTTCAACCAGTGGATTCTGTCTATATGTTCTTGGAATGTGGCCATACTGGCAGGGGGATTGGCAAAAGAAAACCAACTCTTGTGACACATCCTGTTTTGCTGCATCAGGAAAAATGATACAACAAAGCTGAGTTCATGATTTTTGCTGCTGGCTGGAACCGACTTGTCGCATGTTTGGCATTCATCAATTGCTAACAGAGCTCCAGATACTTCTAAGAGAAAATGCTTGCTTTCTATAAAGAAGAATGAATGTTTATGTCAACTATTATTTTCTTCTTTGATGGTCTGATTCAACTGCTCCCACTGAGGAAGCAGCTTATTTTAATAAAGCACAATTCTGGGACAATCTCCATGTGTTATTGGTCAGGAAAACTCATAAGCGTGTACCTAAGTGCTTCCTTTAAAGAATTCCTTTACAAATCAGAGCCTCCAGGAAGGAGGGAGCAGGGAGGTGTTGAGCACTTCTGCAAACCCAACTGGCTGGGCACAGGCTCAGCAAAGTCCCAGAGCATGTGTGCAGCTCCAAGCCTGTACAGCAGTTGATTCCTATTCATTGAAAGACTTAAGCAGGGTGGACTTGAAACAAAAAAGAAGAAAGGTGGATCTGTGTTAATGGTCAGGAATATAATTAAGTGGTTTGCTGAATCGTTGATGTAATCAGGTGTCTAAATAGTTCCTGGTCAGTCCTGGTTGGGTAAAGTACTGTTGGCATTTTGGGATTTTTTTTTTCTGGTCCAGAAATACCACAAAGAACCCTTTGGTTGGGTCACTTGGAGTTATTTCAGCAGGGTATTTGGACTCCAGATTAAGACACATAAGGACACAATTAAGGAGTCACATCCACAGGAGACATGACCCTCTCCTATGCACTGTCCCATGGGAAACGTTCGCAGCTCCCTCTGTCCCATCCTTCCATAGCAATTTTACCCATCTCTTTTCAAATTGAGCCAACACAGACACAGCATGGAGCAGGTCCCTCTGCACTGGGGCAATGGCAATAATTGGTGTACCAGGATTAGGCAAAAGAGCTGCTATTCTGCTTCCCATTTTCTCTGTAATGCAGTTTGTGGGAGGTGCTTTCAAATAAACAAAAAAACCAAAATACTGGTCTTACTGTTGGTTTTCAATTCGTAACTAGAGACACCACACCTTGAAAAGGAATTAACAGTAATTAGACACTGAAAAAAATTCCTGTTCCCAGTTAACTTCATTATGAGAGAAATGTTTAGTGACAGGGGCAGCTGTTAATTTGCAGATGCAGTCAATATATATGGTAAATAAGAGTCTTGAAATGTCCACCGGTTATGGATTCATAAAGCCTTTTTTTCCCCCTATATTTTTATTAGTACTGTCCCAGCTCCCTTCATGTCTACTAGAAACTGTCAGATTCGGTGTTACTGATGGTTTCTCTGATGTTCTGTTAAATTTCCATGCAAATAAATCTCATTTTGCTGATGTTTGTAAGTTATGTTTTAGACCAGAGATCTCTCAGCACTCTGTCTTCAATAAAAAGGGGTAGAAGTGGAACTACTAATTTAGTTTCTTTAAAAGGCATGTATTTTCATGCACATTAAATCCATCTGTTTCTGAAATGTATGTCTTTCTTCAGTGTGTAATTTGATAAAACCCAAAAGAAAGCCTTGGAGTTCTAAACTTGAAGCAGAAAGGCAAAGAAAGTGAATAACACCAAGAGCATAACATGGCCAGGAACTTTACAAAAGAAATTAAAAAGGGCCACTATATTTTTAGAATGTGAAAACACTATCAAGCCACTCAGAGCATCTTGTCACAAATTCTCCATGCATTTTTAAACTTCTGGGAAAAGAAGAAAACAGTCCCACAGGTCTGGACACTGTTGCTGCAATCTGCAAGAGACATGGGTCTATGCTAATGAAATATGTTCAGCTCTGTTTTGAGTGTGCTGTGTTTCTGTGCTGTGCTAAGGCATTTTGTAACATTTTTAGATCCATCTTTACTTCGGGGAGCTTTTATTTCAACACACTTCAAAAACACGATGTCTGTTTCATGATGTTAGAGGAGCTTTCAGGTCTCCACGGCAGCTTTACTCAAGCAGGGGCATCATCAGTGTGGCTACACTCAGCTCTCTGTATCAATTCCATGCTTTTGAATGATCTGCCTTTCAACAAGTCTGTGTAAAGTACTCAATCCTAATGATTTTGGGCTTTTTTTTTCCTTATTTGTTTGTTTGAAATCTTCAAACACCCCTACCTCAAAACCCTTTCACAGAGCACGGAAATCATTAACTGTGACCACAACGAGAGTAGGGAGGATTGTGTTACAGATCTACTGTTGCTATAAATTATTCCACAGATGCAAACAACTGAAACCCCAAATGGTGATATCTAATTAAAATATAGAAGGATTGATCTGACTTCACAGACATCTCTTTTGCTGTTTTCAACAGGAAGTGGAAGATCTGTACACAAACTAGAAAATCTTCAAAGCGCACTGAGCAGGAGCCTGTAATTCACAATTTACATTACTTGGAAGATGTGCTGTGGTTTCATAATGTTTCTAAATATATGGAGCCACAATTAGGGCTAAATATAAGAGTTGCTGCATGATTTTTATAGCACACTTTTCCCTCATTGCTGAGTTAAAAAACAAACCCAAGCAACTGCCTTGTACTTGCTTCACGTGTGTAGGAAAATAATTCCAATGATACCCTTAAGTTTCCTTCAAGGGGCTTATTTTGTTTGCTTCTATGCAAAAATATGTGCTGAGAATCCAGATGCATCTAAGTATGTGGGCACCGGGATAGGTATGGTAGGAGATCACAGTGTAAGCCCTGGGCATTCTGCTCTCTGCAGCTGCCATTTGGTTCCTTTGTGCAGATTGATGGTCACTGGTTTTCCTTACCTGCCCTTTCTGCAGGGAGTGAGTGTTCTTGCTCAAGAGGTCCTTTTAAAGCTTCTGATGTCTCCCACTGGCATTCCTCAGAAGGGATCCCCCTGCTTCTGCTGGGGCACATGGATTCCTGAGATCCCTTTGCTGAAGTCTGAGCACTCACAGGTACAGGTACAGTGGCAGGAAAAAACTTTCTGCAGGGAAAAAAATTAACAAATCATAGAATCAACTGAGTTGGAAGAGACCTCTGGGATCATCAAGTCTAACCCTTGATCCAACACCACTGTGATTACCAGATCATGGCACTGAGTGCCACATCCAGTCTCATCTGAAACACCTCCAGGGATGGTGAATCCACCCCATCTCTGGACAGGCCATTCCAATGCCTGAACACTCTCTCTGTAAAGAATTTCTTTATAATATCCAACCTAAATGTCCCCTGGCAGAGCTTAAGCTGTGCCCTCTCGTCCTAATGAAGACTGGATGTGATTTGGTCTTGACACCATTCAGACCACAGAGGAAACTAAAAAGGGGAATTGTTAAATGTAGACCACAGGAGGGATCTAAAGTTAAAGTCCTACCACACCAGAATTTTATCAGTGGGTCTGGAAAAATTGGAAGGGACATTTTGCTCTAACAGTCATGTCAGAAGGAAAATCCTTGGATAAATGCCAATAAAACAAGTTGTCTGCATACAGGAGTACTTTGCCTCCTCAATTAGGATTAACTATACTGATCCTGGTTTTTTTACCATCATTGTTTTGTTCACACCTAGAAGGGACTGGGAGGTTTAACTATATCAGTGATGTCTTGGATAAGGGCAAGTCCTTGCTGTCAGTAAGATTCAGGTCTTTTGGGCCATGTTACTCACAGATAGTTTGGCCAACACTGACAAATACCTCTTTATGTAGATTCTGTGGCAGCAGAAATTTTGATCTGTCTTTTAACTATAAAGAGTGGTGTTGCTGTGAGTGTTTGCCTTTAGACACTTTAACACATTTCTTGCCTAATTTGCCACACAAACTGGCCCATGTTGCAGCCTGGTGGTGTGGACAGAGTAAGGGGCTGCACCAAAACCTTCATTATCCCCACCATATAGTGTGTACCACAAGTGAACTGGTCTGCAAAGTAACAAGTTTTGGTTTTCCAAGCAAGGCCCCCAAATGCAGCTAAAGAAAACTCACACCTGTCTCTAGCAAAGACAGAGGTGGAGACAAATCACCTATTTTAGAACTCTCTTGTTGTCTACAAAGTGACTACAGAATAAAGATCCCGTTTTCACATTGCACATTTCAATTTCAGCTTAAATTTTCTTTTATCTGACCATTCCCTGATATCAACAGACTGGCCTTTGCAGTAAGAGTGGAACAGATTGTTCAAAACTATTTTTCTCATGAAAACATACCCATTTCTGTCCTCCTTTCCATATTCATTCCCAGAAGCAAGAGAGCAATGGATTTCCTCTCCACTGCTTGAATGTGAAAAGCAAGGAAAAGATATACTGAAATATGATGTCACAGCCTCTACCTAAGTGGAAACTTCCTCCTTTCTCCTCCCCTCTCTGAATGAGGCAGTCACAACACACATCTGTCCAACAGATCTACCATCATTATTATCCCACAGAACTTCCTATGGCAGATTCATTTGGAAGATTCCATTCCAACTGCACGTCTTAGCTCAAGGGGCTGTATTGCAAATAGGTAAGGGGAGAATGTCACTGAACGGAAAGCAGGTCCAACCAAAATTTTTTACATTCCCCCTAAGCCCACAGCAAGTGGAGTCAGGTCTTTTTACAGCAGGTTAGCAGCTGGCCCTCAACAGGGCATTTTCCCCCCATGGCAAAGACAACTGAAGTCCCTCCCACTTGCAGCTGGATTCAAAATCCAGGCCACTGGAAGGGCCAACCCAAACATCCAGTTAAAGGCTCTGGAGTCCACACCACTCTTGGAAACGTCATTTGCAGGCAGTGAAATTTTAGTCACGTGAAATTAATGTTGAACATGCATGTCTTGTAAAATATATCTGATACCTTGAAGA
>VXBX01005596.1:103107-124600 GCA_013400415.1 Scytalopus superciliaris
AAACAAACCCAAAAAACAAAACAAAACAAAAAAAAACCTTTGTAAAGGATGTTGGCTTTTTTTTTCCTCCGGAAGTGAAGTGACTAAAGCAACAGGCATCTTGGGCATATTCACCACTCTCCTTCAGACACGTGAGGCTGCTGGAAACTCTGTGTCAGTTACCGCATCTCACAGCAGATGCTGTGCCAAGCCATTTATAAATGCCAGCATTCTCATCCCTGTTTTAACTGTTTATTTGCCCCTCTCTCTCTCTTTTTGCCCAAGCCACTCGCAGGGCTTTTCCTTGCCGTCTCCTTGCTGGCTGCAGTGAGCTCCACTGTGGCTACCTGAGCAGGAGGAAACACTGTCCTGATATCAGTCTTGGCTTGCCAGACCAGCAGATCCACACACATCCCTTCCCCTCAGCATACACTGAACAAAAATGTGATTTCTTGTGTCCATATTGAATGTGGAACTGCTTGAAGAAACTGAACTCACACAAAACCTCATACTTTTCACCTGCTCTCCACGAAATAGGGTCACTTTTGCCTGGGTTTCTTCCATACTTCACTTTTAGTGAAAACAGTGAGGGGCACAAGCCAGCATCACACCAAGGCCAGCACTCCCATCACAAAAGAACTCTTAAACCAGAGGAGGAAGATTGCAACACCACTTATCTCCTTTGACAAGTGCAGGAAATACAGTTTATCTCAAGAAGACCTGGACTCTGTCATGAGGAGCTGGTGAAAAAGACACCAAGGGACAATTTCCACCCAGGACAAGTCCTGGGAGGCTGGGGAGCCCTGTGGGCATGATCTCTTTCCTTCCACATGCACAAAGTATCGTGCTGGGTCCTCCCCCTGGAGAGTGCCCAGGTGCCGGAGGCCTAGGAGGGGCAGCCTGGATGCTGCAGGGAAGGTACCACAGCTGATGGAGGGATGCTGAGGCACTACTGGTTGCAAGCTTGGGACAGAGCAGTGTCACCACTCTGCTGAAGAGGGAGGAGACTGCTGAAAAGGAGACACAGCTCTTCACCAAGAGATCATTGTGGGAGTTGGTATCTGATTGAAAGGAAAGGCTGTGGTTTCTTGAAATGGGAATAAAACACCTCCCCACTTTGCTACAGGCAGTTGTTATAAAGAAGGACTAACAGCTGCTGTGCCCATGGAATGAACTGAGTGAAGTGGCTCATAGAAAAAATGCAAGCTCTGGAATCGTTCCTGTCAAGGACAACTTATCTAGAGGATAAGAAATTTATCCATGCATTCCAGGATGTGCCCTGAGAATTGAATCTGAAGTAAACAACAGATAAGAAATTAAACCTGCTTCTCTAAAGCCAGTCTTTCTCTTTCCTCTATGCCTCTTAGGTGCCCCCCAAAGTCAGCTCAAAAGCTATGTTTGCACTTGGACTTGAGATGGCACCTGATCTAATGGTAGGGGGAGAGGTCAGAGCTCTACACTTCTGCTGCTGCTGTTCAGAGGCACTGCTGCTTCACGAGCCAACAAACTTTCCTGTGATTCTGTAGGCAAGGCCAGATTGAGGCAAGTCTCTTGTTTTGGAGGAGAGATTAAACCAACATTTCTATTTCTCATTATTGCTGTAGTAGTAGTGGTCCATTATCGAGGCTTCCCTCAAGATACCAGTGGGTATGAGATAGTCCCTTGTTTGGCTTCTAAACCAGTGCCTTAATGTCTACAGCAGGCTGGAAGCAGCACAAATAATCCCATACTGGCTTGGAAGGAAGAGAAAACTTGCGTGCAACACTGAATGAACGTCCCAGAGAAGCAGTGACCAGTGATTCACTTTGAGTAATGCTGACTCACTTCAAGGTACTTTCCATGCACACATGCACACGCCGAGAGAGTAAGCAAGAATAAATGCCTGATCTCAAGAAAGTTCAAACTAAATATTGTTGTAACCTTTTACTTTACCCAGAGAGAAAAATCAGTCTCCTTTTTATGGAGAGAGTCTGTTTGGCAGAGCAGCCAAAACCAGTTGTTTTTGTTTTTACAGGAGTTTCAAGTCCAGAGATAACTGCTAAAGACAAGTTTTTAGGGTGTGTGGGGCAGGCCACAAAATTGCAAGTGCTTAAAGCTCAGAGTGTGTAAACAAAGGCTTGCAAATGCTGCAGGGTCTCAGCACTGGGGAATGGGGCAAAGCTGAGTGCAACGGCAATGGCTGTGGCTATGTCTGCCAGTAGCATCTGCAAACCTTCAGGAACTTTGGAGTTACCTCGCTTGTGACACTGAAACCCCCAGAACACTTCCATTCTCCCTGTCCAACAGAATTATGTCCTCAGTGAAACCTTCCCCATCCATAAGGTGCGTGTAATGGGCTGAAGGATCAAAAGACATCCCCCTGGACCAGTGGTACTTCTGCTGCTTCTTCCTGGTGTCTAGATCTGTCCAAGCAAATGTTCTGCTTAACTCCACTCCTCTGTTACTCATCCATTATCTGCTGTGGCCTTGCCACACTCAGATCGTACCCTTTTTATTCAGTCCTCTGCAATCTCACAAACACACACACTCTCTGCTGTTTGGGTACACATCTCATGGTCACAGCAGTGACACCATTTTCTCTCCTGCACAAAGTCCTGCTGTCCACAGCACCTCTGGGACTGGCCACCTCACTAGACTTGTGAGATCTCCATGCTGTTCCTGAATAGGTCTGAACACTTGCTCCCTGTGCCATCATTGCCAAAGCCAGCAGGAAGTGATACAACATTCCCTTCAGCTCTCTGGCAGGATAGGGTTGCAGACAGTGAGTGCCAGTGCTTTGTGGAGTATCCTTACAGATGTTTTCATGGTTTTGGGGTGTAGTGGGGGTTGGTGAGGTGGTGCTGTCTCTCTTTCCTGTACTTCATTAATCCCAAGCTAATTTGTTGTGAATCAAAAGCCTAAGGAAGCAGCAGCACTACCTTAGAGAGTTCCCCAGTATGGGCACTGAGCTGTGCTAAGTTGGTCTCAGGAGATGGGGTGAGGCAGGAGGCACATTTTGTGGCCAGGAAGAAACCAGACAGGTTTTAGGCTGCAGCTATGAAGCTAAGCATCCCTTGCAGGGCTGATTTAGAAGGCAGATTTTCCCACGGTGGTACCATTGCCCCTGCTGTGCCCTTCACTGCAATGGTACCTTCCCCGCATCCACATGCAAGGGGTGTAGATGATCAGAGATCACACACCAGCCTGTGCACCTGCAGGGGAGTGGAGTCAATCCCAGCAGCCCTTAATTACCCCCACTGGCCAAGAGGCTGCCTGGAGTTAACCACAGGTACTGCCTGCCAAGGGGAAAGACATGGAACACCTGCTTCCATGCAGGAGCCAACAGGCACTTCATTAATTTAATCAGACAGAAATAAATAATGCCAGTGATAATAAGAAGGAAGAGTGAGTCCAGATTATTAATACCAAAACAGATCCAAACTGCTGATACACAAAAACTGCCCTGCTCCCCTCCCTTTCCCTGATTTTGTTGTGAAACTTCTTCACTGCCACGTGTTATTAAATGGAAAGCTTTCCACCTCTAGTTCCTCATAGCATCCAAAATGTGATATTTCCCCCCCCCTCTTTTCTAAACAAGACTCAGTGCCAGCACTCTTGCACTGTGCAAGGGAAACTGAGGCACGGGAATTACAGAGGGCTGAGCACCACAGCTGTGGCAGCCCCGGGGTCACGCTGCCCCCTCCCATGTCACCACAAAGTGTCATGGGCTGGCTGTCACCACCTCAGGGTTGTCAGGCTGTCAGCAGTGGGATCACCCTGGTGCAAGGCAGACAGTACCCAAACTGACCCGCAGCACAGCCTGCAGACAGGGCTGGGTCACTCAGACCTTTGCTTGCCCATGAGCTGTTGTCCCCAGCACCACCCCAAGGACTGCCCAAACCTGTGCACACCAGCCAGTTGTTGTTACAGAAATAAAAGGTGTTCTTGGTCCCAGATGCCTGTTAAACATCAGGGACAGGGAAGAGGGGAATTTGTGTGTTGGGGGCAGTAGAGGTGTGAACCCAGTTTGTGGAGCTAGGGCCAGAGGTGGGAAGTTTGCCCACCAGTGTCACTGGGGCTACAGTTTCCTGCATACATCCTGATACCCAGATCAGCTTCCTCCACAGCAAACCCACTCTCTGCAACCCACCAGCAGACGGCAAAAACAGCTGGACCTCCTCAGGCAGGTGAAGTCTCCCTGTGATGCTGCACTGACACTCCTGGCTGCAGCCTGGAGGGAGAGGAGGAGGTGTGGGTGGGCTGGGTCTGCCTCTCGAGCACTGCTGGTGCTGGCTGACCAGGTTATTTCTCATCCTCAGCTAGGTGCAGCAGACTTGATACTCCAGTCAGAGATTCTGCCTTTACCAAGGCAAGGATTTTGTTAATGATTCTGCAGAGGGCCTCTTTGGAGAGAACGTGCTGTGCCTGACCTCCCTGCAGTTTATTTGGCTCAGAAGACACCTTCTGTGTTGGATTGTGCTTCTCTTCCCATTCCCTGAATGCCTCTGGCCTTTTCTGTGAAGAAAAACAGCAATTCAACCAAATCACCCTCCCGAGAAGTAAGGAAGTCTCTTGTAGGAGAGCAAGAAATGAAGGAGAAGGTAGGTGCTCATGATCACCTCTGACACTGGGGCAGGACTGAGCAGCTCCACACATCCATAATCCCTGCAGGGTGGCATTCTGCAATGTTCTGTTCCAGTGTCAGAGCCAACTGCAGCTACAAAGAAATGAAAACTCATATATGTATAATCTTTGCAGGCACCATCAGCAGTTTGAGACAAAACAGCTTTGAAAACACTTACTCATATTCCAGCCACTCCCAATACTGGAAACATCACCAATGATAAATCATATCTTTTAATTAACTTTGATTTTTTTTTCTTTTCTTCAATACAAATCTAGCCAAAACTTTATCATATTACAAATTTCTATGTATTTTTGCCATCTATTTCTCCTCCCCCTATTTTTTTTTTTTTTTTTACTTTGGTATTTTGCCTACTTCTTTGAAAGGCTTGAGGAAGAGCACTGACACTTCCCAGGGAATTCAGCATCAAAGGCTTCAACACAGACAGCTTGTCCCACGGCATAGGGCTACATCAATATAATGTCTTGTCAACAGCTGTACTACTCAGAATTTAGGTTTCCAGTTCTCTTGTTCTTGAGTGACTGCCATTCTTACCACTCAGTATCAGCAGAGGGGTGAGAAAGGCATGTTCTCACTTAACCACTGAGCTGACAAGTGAAAAAGATCAGTTCAATACACAAACTTCTCTCCCACTCCATCATAGTACTGACCATCTCAGACTCAGAAATCCCTTGGATCCCAACCTGCATTTCCCTAAGTGGAAATACTCTCTGGTTTTCTAATTATATTTTCTAATTATTGTTCCAACTATGGTTGTACACACAGAGGCAGGAGATGATAAACTGGAAACAATAAAGTTCTCTTCAGTACAGTGGGACTTCGCTTATTTGGAAAAATCTTTACCACTGTCCCTCTGGTTTTAGATCCCAAGTACCTCACATGTGTCCCCCTACCCAACTGATTCCTTAATCCTTCACCATACAGGGTTTTTGCAATTCTTTTAATCCAAAGATACTTAAGCTTCAGCCCTAATAGGTTTTAAATACCTGTGAGATCTGTTATTCAGAGTCCCTCAGGTACAAGCTTAAAAACATCTCCACATCTTCTCTACATGCTTCCCCTATAAATAATACACTCTGATCTTGACTGGGACCCTCACACAGGTGATGGTAGATTATCCATCTCTTTTGGGAAGTCTGTGTCTTTCATTACGACACCCAAGGCTCAGCATGTTTTTGTCCATGCTGTTCCACCCGTTATCCCAAAAGTCCCAGGAGAAGTACAGTGATATATGGCATCTCCCAGAGGCAAAAGTGGAGGAAGGAAGGGAGCAAAACACCCAACCCAAGGTACTGCTGACCCCCTGTTCTTTTATGGCACCTTCAAAGAAAGGAACTCCATAAAAGAGTGTGCATCTCCCTTTTTTATTGTATTTAATTTTTCCAGTGTCATCTAGGACAGCATGGATTGTAAAAACTTGTTGGTTTGGGGCAGTTTTCTGAATCAGCCTGCATTTACTGGCCTGACATACATGAAGTCTGACATTTAACTACGTCTATGATCCCTCCTGCATCTTATTCTGCTGCAGCTTGGACTGTCCTAAACAGCAAACAGACTCAAAGCATCCTGTATATGTGGAGGCAGTTCTTCTCAGTAAATATCAGCTATCAACAGGGTGGGGAAGGGAAAACAAGGAGGTGGTACCTTGACACATTAAATAGCTTGCAACGGGTAAAGGATCTCTTGAGTTTGATTTGAGTAGGTCTTATTAGGAGTGGCTGAAATTGTGAATCACCAACCAGGGATGGTCGGGTTTGATTTGTCACCTGTTTGTAGCAGCTCTGACAGTGACCCACTGGGGTCTTGCAAAGGATCGTCAGGAAGAGACCACCCTGACTCCACAGCTGTGTCTCACACACCATTCCTGCTATTGGAAATGTTTGCCAGCACCACAGGGGAGCTCAAATACCTGAGCATACTTCACCTGCTGTTTCCAGAAACCCACCATTCATGCTAGAAAGGCAACAGTTGTCCATGAGGGTCCAGGAACTGGGAAAATATCATCTTTGAGATCTTTACTCCCTGTTCAGACTTACAAGGCAAGCTGGATAGGGAGCATAGGAACATATCAACAAAGCTAGAAGGAGTGTAATTTGCTTTTTTGCCTTTTTTTTTTTTTTTTAAATGAGCAAAATTAACCTTGCAATAAAGATAGCCTTCTTACTACTCACACCAGAAATGGCTCCTCTTTTTTTTCCTATTTTTTTTTGTCACCTACTGAATGGACTGGTTTAACAAGAAAGACCCCACCTCTTCTTTCCCAAGGAGATCTGAAGAACCTTCACCAGATCAATCCATTCAACTGGTGAACCTTCCCCCTCTACTTCTTCATAAACTGTTTGTAGGACTGATTTCAGTAGTAAAGGAATGCTTGTAGGAATGTGGCTGCTTCAAATGCTATTGAAAAACAAAGAGGAATTGCTTTTGCAACAGCCTGCTACAAAGAATTCAGTGTGTTCTAGTGCAAGATTTGCCTTAAGCTTGGGTACCAGATGTTGACTCTAAACAAATCTCCAAGGCTCTGTCCAGCTGTTGCTCCAGGTAATGAGGCCCTCAACCCCCAAGGACAATTCTCAGCCTACAAGGAGTGACCATTCTGACCATCTGGAACTACATCATGAAATCTTCACATGGCCAGGATCTGCCAAACACATGCAACATACCTCAGAAAGCCCAGTGTTCAGAATCAAGCTGCGAGTCCTTCCCAGCCAGGGCATCACAACAGGCTTCCCAGGAGGATGAGGGAGAGGGGCTGGGATGGCTGGACACACTCTCAGGGTGGCCCAGCAGTGTCAATTTTTCATGCTCCTGCTGACTCCATTACTTTTGGAACCTAAAAACCTGATCACCAGCAGCCCTCACTTCAGATGTGGTCACCTGAAATAACTCCAGACCAAGGACCATGACCCAGCTGCCCTCATGTGATGATTTATTTCTACCACAGCACAGCTGCACCCCTGTAGTCCTTGCTGGTTTTCAGCATGTTCACAGAGAACAACTGGCATTTTGGCATCTTTTCCTGCTGGGCATATGTTTGGCAGTGATTGGCCTCCTTAAATGCTAGACTGAGATATGCTGAGCACAACTTTCCATGACTTCAGAGACAGATGTGTCACTATAAAGCACAGAAACTGGGTTTGAGCTTTCTAATTCTCCTACGAAGCCAACATTTGAATTAAAAGTAGGCTGGAAAGCAAAGAAAGTAATTTCACTGGTTGTTGAATGAGTGGTCCAACCCTTCAGCTGTCAAAGGGAAAGCACTGAACCTCAAAAAATAGCACAGCTCTGTTTTACAGATGAGTCTCTAGTAATGTATAGATGACAAAAAGAATAGTCCTAAGCCACGGCCCTCTGTGTTGAAGAATTTTACCCCATCTTCCATCCCCTAACACATGTGACTGTAACGTGTGAGTTGCCCCAGGCTAGAACATGCCCAATGGCATTGAGAAGCCCAATAACAGCATCATCACAGGTCTTCTGCAGATCCGTAAGATTGTTTCATTGCTTAGGGGCAGCTGAAAAAAGTGTCAGATGACATTTCATAGCAAAGACTCCTAAAGGAGTTTTGGAACAATGCTGTGGCAAAGCTCTCCTGTGGGGTTAATTATGGAGTTACTTACACCTCCAGCAGCCAACTTCATAGAATCATAGAATTGTTTGGGTTGGAAGGGACCTTAAAGGTCCTCTTGCTTCAACCCCACTGCCAGGGCAGAGACACTCTCCACTGTCCCAGGTTGCTCCAAGCCCCACCCAGCCTGGCACTGAAGACTTCCAAGGGTGAGGTATCCACAACTTCTCTGGGCAACAGTGCCAGCGCCTCTCCATCCTCACAATAAAGAAGTTTTTCCTAATATCTAAAGTAAGTAATCTAAATCTACTCTCTTTCAGCGTTAAGCCATTCTCCCTTGTCCTGTCACTACATACTCTTGTAAAAAAATCCCTCTCCATCTTTCTTATAGGCTCCCTTCAGGTACTGAAGACTACAATGAGGTCACCAGAAAGCCTTCCTTTTTCCAGGCTGAACTGCCCCAATTCTCTCAGCCTTTCCTCACAGCATAGCTGCTTCACCCTCTGATCATCACAGTACCTTCTCTGGATCTGCTCCAACAGCTCCATGTCCCTCCTGTGCTGGGGACCCCAGACTTCGGGAATTCAGCTCCTAAACTCGCTGTTTAACCAGAGTGTCAGAAGCACCTCACCACCTCAACCAGAGACATAAGGGAGCCCAGAACCACCAGATAATTTCTATGTGTCCCTCAGGGAAGTCAGAACTTGACTGTTAGGATTTTTGCCTTGCTCTTTCTTTTGCACCTCTCATGCTTCCTGCTCCCAAATCCCTGTTGCTGACTTATTTTTAGGCAGGATGTCTTCAACGTGACTCTGATAAAACCAGGTGCATTGGCTTTGAGAGATTTTTCATCGTATCTCCTCCTGCTGTCCCAGCTGGGGTGGGGGAGTGAGAGACCAGCTTGGTAGCGGCCCAACCTGGGCTCAGCCAAGCTAAACCCACCACACCAGGACTCGTAAAAGGTTTCCCTCCACACCTGGTTGGGCAAGAGACCTGGTCCTGACACCACTGCGAAGAAATGGGGTTGTAGTTACACAACAGAGGTGGAGTGGTGGTATTTAGAGCTTTTCTTGGGTTTTTACCTAGGTGTTCTTGCAGGAATGGGAAAATATTAATTCAGGACTGTTCAAATCCTTTCATACACTGGTAATTCTTTCTTCTTTTTGTGTACAAGCTCTTTTATCCTGATTGACTCCACTTATATTCAGAGAAAATTATTATTTGATGAAAGATAAATGCAAGCTTCTTAAATGCCTCAGTGACAAGCAGGCAGTTTTCCCTTTTCTCCTCTCTGGGCTGGCAAAATAGGAAAAGCCAATGCAGATTTGGCATTCTTCCCAAAAGAGATACTTCTGGTTTTGTTAAGAATGCTCAGAATGCTCAGATCGAATCATTCATCTTTTATTTAAAGAAAGAGATCTGGGCTGCACATCAACCATGTGCTATATACTAAGTACAGAAGTATTACCCAGATTTTGAATATGAAATATGTACTCCAACTCATTCTTGCAGAATTACCTAGGCACTTGAGTAACCACTTGCATATTAAAATGTGTATTTTCACTTAAGCAGTTGAGAACTTACATTTAAAAGAGAAACAGCCCTCCAAATGCATGTTAACTACATATTCATAGCTCTGGAAGTATTACTGTTGAGATTGTATAAACTGGATTCTGTACTTCCAGTTTAAACCGAACTGCACTGGAGTCTGAGGACTGAATGTGTCTCAGCCAATTTTTTCCTTCAAGTCAGTAAGACATATTATTTATTTTAGGACAGGGCTGTGCCTATGCAGAGCCTAAAGGTTGTTGTAAAGCAAAATTTCTGTTCCCTTTAGTTTCCCATTATTCTTTCTCAAAATATTTTCCCAAGTTTTTGAAAAATTGAACTTTAAAAATGTTCAGCTAGTTTTTAGAAGTACTAATAATTTCAAAAGAGAAGTCTTATTAGATTTTAAAGAAGAGGGCACATTCCTGCAAAACACTGACTTTAATTTGATCAGTGTCTTCCTACAGAATCTTTTTGTCTCACAGCATTACCAGCCTTCTTTCCAAGGGCTCAGTAGTGCTCCTTCTCCCTGCTGCTGAGTGAAAATGCCTTTCCCTCCCATTCAGTGGGTTGCACTTGAAAAACCTTTGAATGTGATCCAAAAGTGATAATAATTTCAAAAATCACACGCACTTGCACAAAGCTGAGCACCAAAGTGAAAACCCTCTACCCTACTTATGGAAGACTGTGGAAGATTCCTGGATGTGTGTTATTTCCACTGGTGCAGACATGAATTTGGCTCGGAGCCTGCCTGTTTAAGGTGGGGTTGTGGCAGCTTTGGGGCAGGAGACCAAGGTAAGGAGGCTGAATAGTACAGGTATGCCTGGTTGTTATCTCTTCATGCTGACCAGAAAGGGGCTGTCAGAGCAGCTGAGCCTGCCAGCCCCAAGGCTTCAGGACAGATCCAAACTGTGATTGAGCCTGTGGTCTGTCATGGTGCTCCAAAGGCAGAGATGTTGCAACTGGTGGGAGGAGGGAGACGGAGAAGGGCTTGGCAAGACTTCAGCCTGCTCTTAGTCCTGTTAAAGACAAAGAGTTTCCACAGCCCAGTGGTTTTCTCAAGTGTCAGGCTAGGGTTTCTTATTAAAAAGTCATCTCCTGACCTAAGTGTCCTTCTTGGGAATGCAGGTTCAATAGTAAGACACAGCCTGAGCTGACAGCTTCATGCTAAAACAACTTGATGACTTCCATCTGAAAGTTTGATCCTTCAGTTATGAAGGTCTCTTTAATTAGACAATATTCATTTCATTAACTCTGCTTTCAGAATATAAGAGTTTAACAGCAGGGACTGATTATTCTTTTCAGTGCAATGTAGATGTTTTATTTTTTTTTATGATCCAGTTGGGAAATACTTTTGGGAAACACTTGTTCAAAACAAAACAAGACAAAAAGGAGGACTTTTCTAAGCCAAGAAATAATACTCCTAAAGAAATATTTTGGCTAGAGAAGGTTATGTTGGGGTGGTACAAATGATGTACCTTTGTTGCTGCTCTAAATTCGGAACAGTGAAAAGTGCAACTAACTGGGATCACCACACAAACATGGGGTGATTTGGACTTGAGCACAACAAGGGGCTATCTGCATACACCCTCATTTATTTTCCCCATCTGTCTTTCCCTTCTCCATCAGTCAGACTACAAGCCTGTTTAAACTGATGGCAAATTTTCCACTGACACACACAGGCTGTGGACCAGATCCTGCAGGATTGCAGTTTATGCCCATTCAACAGGTTGAAATGAGAACAGGCAGAGCCAGGAGGGTGTGGACCCAGCCCTGTGCTGATAAATTGAGATGTCTTTTTTTATTAAAAAAGAAAAAATGCTAAGAGAGTATATTAAATTTTATAATAGCAAGACAGCACAATTAATGTGAAATTGTCTGAGTGGAAAGCAGGATGTTAAACTCCATGTTGATCATTAACCCATAGGATAGCAATGTAAGTGGTATTACTAGACCTAGTTTTGTCTTGATTATCTAAGACTTTCTAATAAATCTCTTCACTGAGCCATGCTGAAAATAAAACACCTCTTTCTGAAGGGCCTACTAATGAGGAGCTCTGGGAGAGAAGGGTGACATTTCAAACACACCAGAGAAACAGATGCTGAGTGTCCAGAAAGACTGCACTGCCCAGCACTGACAAAGTCCTTGCTCCTGATCCTTTGCAGCTACCAGGGCAGAGCTGTTTCCCAGCGCTGGTAAGAAGGCTTCCCACTGGCACCACCAACCTCTGGAGTGACTTTGGATGACAGAGGGAGCTGTGGAAAAGAAGGAGTGGTCACTGCGGGAAGAAGTGCCTGGACTTTCCCATGCGATGGAGCTGGCATCTCCCACTCCCTCCATGCACTTGCCAGCTCTTTGTGGGGTTGGACCAGACAGGAAACTCCTTCAGCTGGGGGAATGCCAAAGGAAGGAGGCAGACAGAGCACAGCAGGGATGGGCTGAACCACCTGGAGTTGCCACAAGGCAGTGGGGACCAATGGGAGCCCCAGGACAACCCCAGATTTTCCTTCTTTTGCTCCAATTGCAAAGAACAGTTCACCAGGCTCTGGTCAGGAGAGGGGGGGGGGTACTGGTGGGAAATTGACCTGTTATGCCACCTGGCTCAGAGTTTCCATCAATATTCTAATTCGTTAGTCCTTTCAGCTTATGGGGAAGGATCCCTACTTCAGACTCTAAGAAGCAGAGTCCTGTTCTTTTAAAGGCAAGGCAGCCTCCATCAGGTTTGAGCTGTACATCCACAGGCACACATAGCCCTAAATCTGCCTACAGGAGGCAAGACTCTGCTGTGACCAACCACCAGCCTGCAGCAGTTGGGATGCAGACCCTCGCTGTCTGCAAGCACAACCCACACAGCCCCCAGCACTGGTAGGTGTTTTGCAGACTTCTGGGTTTCAGTTCCTTCTTCAAGTGGCTTTGAGTCAGTGTAACCTGGACCAAATGCCACAACTATGCAGGAGACTTATTTTTTTTAAATCTTATTCTTTGGGGTCTTCTGTTTTTCAGTATAACTGTTTCATTATGTTGTGTAGTGCCTTGGATTTAGGGAAGCTGTAAAAATAAAAGCAGTCATGTTATTTTATTATGTGTTCTGCTTTTCAGCAATGCTCCAATTGATGAAGTTTTTCTCTGATAACCTGTGTTTTTCTCTGATAGTCAGGACCAGGAGGAGAACAAAACCACACTGCACTACACTACACAGTGAAAACCTGGCAGCTTTTGCCACTGGAGTTTGTGGAGCCAGGATGTTGTCCTATAAATCTCAAGAGTGTCTCCAGCTGTAAGAGCACCAGCACACAGCAAGAAGAATGCAATAAACCTGGAGGAAATGTGAATGTTGCAATGAATGAAGTTGTCAAATAGCTTGCACATCTTTATTTCCTCTGCTGGAGAGTGTGCAGAGGGCGAAAAAAATCAGGTTGCATTAATATGTTGTCATGGATGAAGGACCTTGGTGTTGTCACGAAGAAAATGTGGGAGCCCTCTGCCACTGAGTGCCTGTGTGAGGCTGCACAGGTCACCCCTACTGCTTCATCACTCACAGTCCTTGTCTTGCCCCTCATGAGATAAAGAGTCCACAGCACTGTGTGCTTTAACTGCATATTCTGCTATCAGTTAGGGTGATGAAAGAAACAAATCCTGCCTATCTCACACTGGCCACGTAAAGCTCAGGTGTGCTTTTTGTCCACAGCATTTCTCTGCTCTTCACTTGTTGGGGAGGACAGACACAGATGTGACATTCTTAGATGTCATCAGGAATAATGGGCAGAAGGAAATGAAGGAAACTTACACTGCAGATTTTGCATGGGGTTTGTGTGCCATAAATATGATGCAAGGGGTGTTTTTCTTCTGTAAAGAAGAGAAAACTTTGGACAATGTCTCATGACATGAGCGCAGGTTGTTCCATGTACAAAATCAGCTAAAATCCCCACATTAAATAGAGTAGAAAGTTGTCATTAAAACTGTGCTGTAATGAAGATATGGTGTAGAGCTAAGGTTGGCCCAAACTACAGACAGGGTCTCATCAGCCAGTTAAAATCAGGCCTTTGTGCTACCCTTTCCACCCAGGCAAATGGATTAGGATTTGGCATGGCCACCCAACTGGACTTCTATCGGGGCAGCTCATACTCATGAAACGAAGTGCATGACCACTGAGTGTTTTTAATCCAGGAAATCAAGCAATAAACAACCTGTCACAGAGTGCCAGAAGGACAAAATAACATGCCACTAACTTCATAACAGGAGTTGTGACCTGATCCTGGGAGCCCTGAGACTGGGTCTGCTGTGCCACTGCTGGGTTGACTCTTACCCTCAGCTGTTCCAGCTTCCCAGATAAGGGCACTTTAGGAGTGGGCATTTCTCCATGTGTGCACATCCAGGGATGTGGTTATTGGAGATAACAGGTGCCTTCCACCCCAGGAAGGAGACACAGGGTGATTTCAACCCACGCTGAAAGGTGGGAGAACAGGCAGTACCCTTGGGGAAGCCAAACCTCATCAGCATCATGCTGGTTGGTTTCCCTGGCCCATACCAACAAGAGTGTGCCAGGAAAGGCTTCTTACATAGCAGGGAGGGAAGAATTGTCACCCCGTGGGGACTGAGCACTCACTCTTTATCTCATCCCAAAGACGCCAGGCTTCAGGGGACCTCAGAGCAGCCTCTCTTGATGGAAGGTAAAGCCCTGCAACATGACGTTTTCCTCTCCTCAAATCTTTCCCTCTGGTGAGACTGTGGTCAAGGTTTGGATTGAGAGTGCTTCTCCTTTTGTGATGGGTTCTCATTATGTGGCCTCCAGTGCTCTTTTATGATGTTCTTCTTCTCTATTCTTCTCTGCACTTTGAAGTGCTCTTGCATGAAACAGCATGACATAAAATAAAATGACACTCATTATTAACACAAATGAAACATTTGGTTTCAATTACCTCCCCTCTCTCCAGTTGTGAGGAGTGAGAAATCACTCATAAGTCAGGCAGCATTTTAAGAAATTGTAGACTTTACAGTGCAAGAGAAAGGAAGAAAAACAGGCCCTGAGATACCGAGGTTGTCACAGCACGCAAAATGATAAGAGAGAAGAAGAGCCTTGCTTGGGGTCCTTCCAACACGCATGGACAGAGCTGCATGGCTGAAAATAAGACAAANACCAACAAACCAATCTTTATCTCTTTCCCCATTAAGCTAATTTTACGATCACTTTGTCCCATTTTCATTCTGACAGATAAGGTTTAACCTTTAGAAATAGAATGCATGGACTCTTGACCTAAGAGCAATAAAAAGGCTTAACATTATTGAAACAGAACTCCATGCAAATTCAGGGTAGTATAAGTCTATTATCCCAGCCTGTTCCATAAAACAGCTGACTTGACAGCCCGTGTCAGTATGGAATGTAGTCAGCTCTGGGTTTTTTCATCTCTGCTTAAAAATGATCCCATTTAACCTAGGCTGTGATGCACTGCAATTGGCATTCCTAGAGCTTGCACATGTCTTGAAAGGAGGACCTCAGCAAAACCCTCTCCAGGGGCTGTGGGACAGTAGAAAGATGCCCTTCTCCACCTGAAACAGGTTCAGTGCACATCAAAACANAAGCAGAACTGTCAATTAAGCCTTAAACTAGGAACTGGCTGTGCCACTGACCTAGATGGTGACCTCTGGAAAGCCACTTTGCCCCTTTGCATTTCTGGTTCCCCACAGGCTGTGTTCCTGTGCATTTGGCCTGTCAGCAGAGGAACTGAAGGAAGAAAGGGTCTCTGTGGTGAAGGATTTCTTCCTGACACACTGGCCCCAGCTTCAGGAGGATACTTGTAGACAAAATTTCTCTAAGTCCTCCACAACAAGGAAGAACAGTTCATTAAAATAAATAAATAAATAAATAAATAAATAAAGACAAACCAACAAACCAATCTTTATCTCTTTCCCCATTAAGCTAATTTTACGATCACTTTGTCCCATTTTCATTCTGACAGATAAGGTTTAACCTTTAGAAATAGAATGCATGGACTCTTGACCTAAGAGCAATAAAAAGGCTTAACATTATTGAAACAGAACTCCATGCAAATTCAGGGTAGTATAAGTCTATTATCCCAGCCTGTTCCATAAAACAGCTGACTTGACAGCCCGTGTCAGTATGGAATGTAGTCAGCTCTGGGTTTTTTCATCTCTGCTTAAAAATGATCCCATTTAACCTAGGCTGTGATGCACTGCAATTGGCATTCCTAGAGCTTGCACATGTCTTGAAAGGAGGACCTCAGCAAAACCCTCTCCAGGGGCTGTGGGACAGTAGAAAGATGCCCTTCTCCACCTGAAACAGGTTCAGTGCACATCAAAACACTCACTGAGAAACTGCAGGACCAGGGTTAGATGTGTCTGGGCTAAGCAGTTTGCTGTGCAACAGGCTGCACCACTGGGAAAAGCTTTGGCTAACATGTGCCTTTCTGATCCCTAGGAGATCCCTCGTCCCTCCTGAGCTGCAGCACAGCTGCTGTTTAGAAGTGCACAGCACCACAGCACATAGATGTAAGGATGGGAGGGAAGCAAAATAGCATGTGTGGTAGAGGAAACTTTAAGTAAGCTAAAGGCTATTACTCATATGAGAACTAGAACCTCCACCCAAGCTCTCCTGGTTTTCTCCAGCAGTGCAAAATATAAATAATGAAGAAAAAAAAAGGAAAAAAAAAAAAGAAAGTGCTTTTTCCTGACAGAGTCTTTAAGTAAATTGCCCTGTGGCAGAGAGATGGTATAGGCACTCACAGGACAGCTGTTTCTTTTTTCTTTCCAAGAGGGTTTGGGGTTTTTTTTTAATAAAAAAAATCAAGAAACTTTTTGGAAAGCAGGTAATTCGATGGGAAAAGTAAACATTTCTTTTCTCCTTTCTTTTTTTTTTTTTCTTTTTTTTTTAAATTTCTGGCCCTCATTTTCTATGTGATGATACAAATGCTTCTTTCTTCTGCAAGGCAATTGCAGCAACAGTCCCTCAGAGCAGTGAAGAGCAGATGCTCAGAGGGGGAAGTGCATTTGTTGTTCTTACCTCTGGTGTCAGCTTGCAGTGTTGAAAAGCAGATGAAGTCGGAGGGTGGGACAACAACACATGCATTTTTTTAACCCTGTTCACCTCTCCAACAGGAGATACCGTGACACTTTCACTACCGGTTTCCTAGAACTGGTATAATGCAGGAGCACTGGAACCAGTCTTATGATAAAATCCCTGGAAGGAGATATCTCTGCCCTAACACTTCAAGAATTTGGAGCTTTGCCTTGGATGTGTCTCAGGTACCTGTGGGAGTTGGGATCTAGGAGTATGGACATCTTCAGAGGACTGGAGTAGCCATTAAATATTACATGCAGAGGAGGTTTGTATTTGTTATGTCTATCTTGTGACCAGCATGATCTTCAGACAAGCTTGGGTGGTAGTAAGAGTAACTGGGCACAGCACGGTGCTAACTGGGAGAACAGAAGGGGTTTTACAGACAACCTAGATCTTCCTGCCCACCTGGTCATTAACCATAAATGAGTCTGTTGCAGCTGATCTTCCCACCTTTCACATTCCTGGTGGGGATGCAGGTGCCTGATGACAACCCACCATGGGCTGGCAAAGTCCAAGAGCCAGAAGCGCCAATCCCCTGCACTGCCTGTGTCTTCTAATACACTCTTTGCTGCCTGCTGTGGGGAGGTGATAGCCACAGAGCACTGGCCTGAGACTAGGAGAAACCCATTCTTCTACCCATGATGTCAGGCTAGTTCATCCCACTCTCACTTCATCTCCATGACAGCTCTGAGATGAAGGTCACAGGTGTGGGACAGGTCCCTGTCAGCCTGTAGCACCCATGGGAGCCACACACCCAAAGAAAGTCCAGTCCACAAATCATCAAGGCTCCACATAGGCCCTGCTCCATTTCAAAATACAATACAATGCCATAAATGTAATCTTTTCCAGCTAAAGAAAGAATTCTGAGGCAGGTGGGGACAGGGGGGACATTTTTACAGAGAAAATGTTTTTTTTTTCTTATTTTGCACTTGTAGGATTATTGTTTTGTTGTGTAGGGTAGTAGAATATGCTCTCTGAAATGGGGAGAGCTGATCTTCTACAAACATAAAGCAAAAAAAAACCCCACAGAATTGACAACGAGCCAAAAGTTTTGAAAGGTTGTTTCACTTAGGTTTTCACAGAGATTATTAATACAACTATAACACATGACATTAAATGCAGCTGACCTTTCTCTTTTATTTGTTTGTTGTTAATAAATCTCCAAAGACAGGCTTTTTTGAACATGTTATACTTCTACACTTGGTTTCTTACATGAGTTAAATTACCCGTGTTTTTCATTAGAGACCCATAATCATTAGCCTTGCTTGCCTCCCATTACACAAGGAGGGGAATCAGATTCAGAACTGTGCCCCAAATGCACCATCTCCTTTCTCCCAGAAAACCACCTTCCTTCCTCTGTCAGCTCTTAGCTCCCAGCTTGGTTTTCCACCACCAACGAGTTGCCCACGGCTCCAGATTTTCCTCTCAGCTCAAATTGTTCCAGACCTCCCTCCTCTGAAGGCTGCAAGTCTTCATTTCTCTGCCACTAATTGCCTCTGTCATGTAGCTATGTGATGCAAAGAGCTGCTCAGATACGCGCCAGAGCATGGCCAATGCATTCCCCACAAACAATAAGCTGTCACCTTTGCTGTGGTGAAGTCCCCAGAACATGGCACATGTACTGCCTCCAGGAATTTGGCCCTGTTGGTTTGTCATCCTGTGCAGCTGGGGAATAAGAGGTTTCTATTGAATGTCAGCTCTTATTTATTAGAACTCACAGTCAAACAATAGCCCACACACAGGGAGTGTCTGACAGACCAAAAAATATGCATGCAACTCCGTAAACACCTCAGACTTGTGTGTGTGTGTGTGTGTGTGTGTGTGTGTGTGTGTGTGTGTGTGTGTGTGAAGGCAGGGGACACTCTTGCCTTCATCCTTCACATGCTGCTTCTAGACTCCTGCTGGATAACTTATTTGGTTCTCTGGCTTGCCACCTAAATTCATGCACATCCTCTTCCCTGAGAGCCACAAAAAGCAGAAATACAGCCTGTGTTGGGCAGCCACGCTGTTAAGAAGACGCTTTCTCGCAGTGCCACACTAGTTCCTGCTTATCCTCTCCCGTTGCTGATCTAGGGCAGATGTGCCATGAAGTGACAGTGGGTTATGAGAGATAACAGACCTCATGCTTGTTTTCATGTTGTGAAGTAAAAAGTAGCACGCAGGCCCATATGACCACTGGTGATTCTTCCCCAGTCTTCTTCACTGACATCATCTAGTTCAAAAGCAGTAAAATTTAGAAAAAAGCAGATAATTTTCCTTTAAGACAAACTTCTTCTGAAGTTTCATGGAAATTCTCATGTGAATGAATGTTTTTAGATCTATGTGTGCAGAAAGCTTGAAAACGGGATAAATTATTTACAGTGCTTTTAAGCATTGAAATGCAGTTTTGATGGAGGAAATGGTCACTTTCTGGAAAATCCGGACAGAATGAGATTGCAAAAGCTGGGAGGTGACTGTCAATGTCCCAGGAGTTCTTGGCAGCACTTCTGCCTTCCCAGAGTCACCTTTAAAGGTGATTAAGGGGAGCCCGAAGGTGACAAAGGGAAGCCCAAAAGCAAAGAAAAAGGCAGACAGAACAGGAGAGGTGCCACCATGTCCAACATTACTTGTCAAAGAGCTCCCATATCAAGGAAGGTTACTGTCCTAAGTGATGCCACTGAAAAGCCAGACTCATGCACTTTAAAATTTCACTCACTTTCTTAACACAGAGCTACCAAAACCACAAAGGGAAGTAGAAACTTATGAAATGGCTTATCTAAGGGCAGATCAGCCCATTCCCTCTTCCAAACAGAAGTGGAGCCACATTGAAAAACAAATCCAGCGCTCAGGATATTGACTTAAGCATAAGGAAATGGCCAAGATCTTGCACTGTTAGACATTTGTTTGCCTATTTCTACCATGTCTCCAAATCTCTTTGAGCCTAATTTTGTCCCCCTTTTCCTTCAGAGCTGTTCACTGCTCATGAGCATGGGCTGGGTTGCAAACACAGTCACATACTATTACTGTCATGCTCCTTACAGCATTTATTCAAGCTTTGCAAACAACTGATGATTTTAAAACAGTTGTTTGCTCATGTATGAAAATCCTTGTGATTTATGTGCCTCAGATCAGGCACCTGAAACCACCAGCTGTTGCCTGAAGTGATGTGGCCTTGAGGCTCATTGTTCTTACACAGGGTACCTGGAACCAGAGGAGCATCAGGAAGTACTCCCATGCTTCTGGAAGTAGCTATAAAGATCTAACACGCTTCAAGACAAGAGAGGCCTGAGTGAAAAGTTAAAATTAAAGCCAAGGAAGGACATTTGAAATTAATAAGAGCAGACATATGATTTGAAGTCACATAATATTTGTAAAGGCCACTGACTATGACAAGTGCCTCAAGGAATGCATCCAACCCCATCCCCAATAATGGGAAAGGAGGATTTTTGTAGATGTGTTTATAAACATCTTGGGGAACTGCTTAAGTAGTAATCTCATGAGGAAGCTCTGTTGTTCATTCCATTATATGGAGAGTCTGATTGAAAATCTAAATTTTGAGTTGTATTTGTTTTTCCCCCCTTCTTCTGCACTTATTGTTTTAAGCTTTTTTTTTTTTTTTTCCTAGTTAGCTGATCCAAAGTCTCTCCAAATAAAACTTTATATGACATTGTTGCCACAAGGATTCTTGCCAAGAAAACGAGCAGGGCAGATGCTGGCTGACTTGTTGATTCACTCACTCAGCAAAAAGCTATGTGGATGATTTTGTTTTCCTATGAGGTGCAGGCTGTCCCTTTCCTCCGTGCTTTCTCAGGCCTGCACGGACCACATGCCTAATACAAGCTGTTGCTGGATTTCTGTTAACCTGCTCCTTTCTGGAAGTCAAGGAGTGCTTTGTCACTGACTTCAGGAGTTCCAACCATTTTTTTTTCTTCCTCTATATCAGTTCTTATCAGTCTATCTAGTTGAACCTGGCTTATATCCTTCTACCTCCATATCCTACTAATCTCTAACCATATCCTGCTTCCACTCAGGGGGAAAAAAAAGTGAAAGGATATAACAAGTTCAAGGGCTCACTGGAAAACAAATATTTATTTTTCTTTGTAGATGGGAAAATTAGGCATTCAATCAACACTTTTGTGCAGCATGCTGCTTTTAGATGATTATGGTATTCCATGTGAAAGTCAAAAACTGAGGGAAATGTGGGATTTTTACAAAATGAAAAATGTTTCTCTGAAAATGAAGAAGACAATTAATCATTGCCCAATTTTTTGCAGGGGTAGAGAAAACTATTCTCCGACTGCTTGTGATAGACACTTGCAAGACCTTTCAGGGGAAAAAAGTTAACTTAGATCAACGGGAGGCTTTGCTTCTGATCCTCCCCTTCTAATCCATAGAAAGAACCCTAAACTCTCTCATAGATTTCATCTTCAGATATGAATAGCATTGGGGATGTAGCCAAAATGTTCTGCCTATAGCAGGATTCATTTCAATTGCCCACAGCAAAATGCCTTGTTTATTTGCATTTCAATGCAGACTTCTGGAGTTACTTGACTAAAGGGGACAGATCTCTTCTGTCTCACTACCAGTGGTATTTTTTCCTAAGTTGAAAGAGCTGGTTACAAAATTGCATCATTACATGATTTAGCACCATGATTGTTGCTGTTCTGTATAGTGCCTTTTTATTTTACTGATTTTGTAAAAGTCATTTTGTATTAATTTT